>VWZY01003509.1:507111-517627 GCA_013399075.1 Chloroceryle aenea
CTGCTGAGTAGCCTCCCTTGTCACTAAACCCATCAGGCCACTTGCCTCCTTCATCCACTACTCCCACAGGGCTTTGAGGGCACTCAGGAAATGCAGTCAGCACCTTACAGGGCTGGTCTGCTAGGTAATATATGAAGTTTTTTCTCTGCTAACTTGTGTGCATGAATTGAAAACCATTTATTCCAGTTTGTTCTGAGGACAGATGCAGCATATACACTTTTCCTATATTTATAAATATATAAATATATATATTTTGTTCTCAGCTAGTTACCTCTTCAAAACTGCCATTTTCAGAGCAACCGGCATATATTTTTTATTCAACACGTAAAATGACTTTTTACAGTAAGAGAATGAAAGCTGTTTTAAGCATGTGTTTTCTATATTTTTATTACGCATTATCCAATTATATTGAGATGTATTTTCCTCTTTGCTCTGCTCTTTCAGTTGTTATCCTTTTTATCAGTTATGCTTTTCTAATGTTTTGTAAGGGAAAATAAATATGCAAAATCACCAGATGCCTTTTTTCTTTGCAGAAGAAGTATCACAAATGCTTTTTTATTACATTTTACCAATCCAATAAACTCCTTATAAATTTCATTTTTGTTTGCTAGCGTGTGAAATTATTTTTTCAAGTCGAATGGTATTTACTTTCTCCCAACCTCCACCTGCAAGAATGCTTCATGTCCTCCATCTCCTTCTCTCTTTTGAGTTCAAAATTTCACTGTGTTGCTCCTAAACACACTTAATTGAAGAGCCCTTTTCACTGTTGGGTGAAGCAAGGATGCTAGAAATATGTCAGCCCTCCCTGTACTGGCCATCTCTTCACGAGTTTTGCACTGCCCTTAAGAACGGGTGCCTTTCCAGGAAAGAGTGCTCCCATCCTAAACGAGAGGTAATCTGCAGAGGTGGGTTACATGCAAAAATTGCCCACCAGTATTCTCAAACTTGAATTGTGATCAGGTGACAGCAGGGCCAAGCACCTCGTTCCACAGCCGAATGGGCGAACATTATTCAAACCATTATGGGGAGAGTAGAAAGAAGTGTGGTTTGAAAATCCTGTCTCTTCTAGGAAGTGTTTCTAGGCTGTCACTGCGGTAAATAATCAGAATTGTTCCCGATCTGGTCCAATCTGCTTCAGAAATACCACTGATCACCACCCAGCCTGACCTTCACCTCTCCAGGCAGTGAACCTGGCACAGCACCAAACCCTCACTGAATGTTTTTCCTGACTGAAACACTTCAAGGGATGAGGGAATCCAGTGTATCCTGGTAAGCTTTTCCAATGACTGTTTCTTACCTGATAAACATCTGCACCCTGCTTATTATAGCTTCTGTTTTTCTACACTCCTCTCTCATTGGACATTTTTATGAAAGCTCTTTGCTCTCAGAAATCTCCCATGCAGAGCTGCATAGATTATCTTCAAGGTGGGATTCATCTCAAATTTTAGCAGCCTGGAAGACAACTTTGTTGTCCAAGGTGGTCCTCTACTCTGTGGAGAAGGTCTGGCATCTTTTCTTCAGGTGAGTGTTTGAGACTGGTTTGTTATCTGCCTTTAGGGGTTAAATGAGGTAATACTGTCCTCCATTTATATCAGCAAAAGTAGTTTTCTTAAAATAGTTTTTCACAGAGTTGTAAAAAAATCCCAAGGCACACAATACAGCTAAACCCATTCCCTCTTTATCACTTCTAACAAAATTTTACCTAGTGCCCCCTTGAAGACATCCACAGATGGAGATCCCACAACCTCCCTTGGCAGTGCATTCCATAACGGCTTTGTCTTCACCTTTGGACAGTCTTTCCTACTGTCCAGACCAAATATTCTTGTCTGAAAATTAAATCTCCTACTTCCTTTCCCACCTCCAGTGTAGATGAAGGACTTCTTTAGGTAGCCACGGAAGGAGGCACAAGCAGCAGTTTCACTCCCAGCTCCTCCTCTTGTTCCCCAAGGGACTTCAGGAAGGGCTGGTGTTCTCCCTCAGGAAAGGATGAACTCTGCAGCTTGTTCCTACAGATCAGGGAATCTGACAGGCTTTGTCTTGGCAGTAAAGGGAGTGGGATAGTGCAGGCTTTCAAGTCCATTCAAACTGTTGTATAGTTTTCCAAGCTCGTTATTATTACTTCCTTTATAGCACAAGGTATTTTTTCCTAAACTTGTTATGATGGAAAAGTTCCAGGGATATGTTGTCCACACACAAATCAAAATGCATTAGCAGGCCAGGGGCCAGAGGCGAGGGCCAGAGGTGGGGGAGCTATTAATTCAATAGTTTGGCACTGCTTTTCTTGCCATCAAAAGCAACGAGAATCCATTGAAGACAATGAAAGCTTTGGGAGTGAAGTGCATCTAAAACCCAGGTGGCCAAGGCGAGTTGTACTGGGGGTTCAGGGTGGGATGGAGGCAGTGTAGACTGTTTGGCAGCCCCACAGGTTGCTCTGGTGGTGATGTTCCTGGTCAAATGAAGCATCAGTCATACAGCTGCCTTCTCCTGAGGTGATGGCTCTCCCCAACTCTGGCTGCTGTAGATTTAACCACCTGGCTTTAAACAAAGATGGGTCTTGTACATTTATCCTGAAGACACCTAGGCTAATTTGCTGTATGACTTCCTCTGTGTCATAAATGGAGTATTATTACTAAGCAAGGATGACTTTTGCTTTATAGTCAATTTTGAGAAGATTTCAGGTGTTTTGGGAGGTTTCTCGGGGGGTTTCAAAGCTGGGAAGAAACTTGGAAAGCTGAGGAATCTGTCCACAGTGCCAATCTCAGCAAGCAGTATTGGTGTGCTGCGCAGAGTTCATCTCTTCCATCTCTAACAGTTTGGGAGTCCAATGCAAGCAAGCTACAAGTCTCTTTCCATGATAGATGGACACCTCCAACCTCCAACACCTCTTGGACATCTTTTATGGCAAACTGTTTTCTGGAGATGGCCTCTCACTCCATTAACTGTCAAAGGACTCTGAAAGGCCACCATTGACCGGACCTCTTGCTTTCAAACTGGAAGTGGAGAAGGTAAATGGACATGGTGAGTGGGCTCAATCCCCCACAACATGGCAAGTGGCTGCATAGCACAGCACCAGCTCCACTGCAAAAACAAGCAGGGAAAGGAAGGAAGAGGAGTTGGGATGGGGCTGTCAGGAGTATTGCTGGTGCTATCAGCATCACCTGTCACAACCTGCCAGGGTTGTGCAAGACAAAGGACCACTCCTCCAGTGACTCCCTTCCTCAGGGAGCTTTTGGGAGGAGTTTAGATCTCTCTGCCCCTGGTCTGCTGAACCAGATCCAGGTGCTCCTGCTGATGGTGAATCAAACTGGGGGAAGCCTACACATTCTCTTTTCTTTCTGAGAATTTCTGTGGGCAATGTTTCACTGTTACTGAACTCACTTAAAATGCACAAGGTCAGTCCTGGAGTGGAGCAGAGATGTAGCAACTGCTTCCAAAGTAGTAACTGCATCTCCAGTGCGGTGTCACCAGGAGATGCACATGACGCTGGTTTCCACAGGGTAAGATAAATAAGCCCAAATCATCGCATAGCAGAATGGGCTGCTTTTTTATCTTGTAATATTGTTTATGTTGGACTGAATATGCAGTCTTAAAGTATAAATATAAAGACGCTGCTAAATCATCACTATTTCAGTACCTAATTAAGGGGTAATGCTCATGGTGCAGCAGTATATGAGGCAATAAACGGCTTTGGCGGCTGATTAAACGCTGGCACCAAGGCATTTAATTACAGCAAAAGCCAATTACCATGTGTGCATTCCGACACCATGGACATTACTCCTGTTCTATGACAGAACATGGAAAGGCAATAAACTATATTATAGAGACATAGGGTTCAGGACTCTCTAGCTTTGCCAAAACCAGAACGCTTCGTCTCCCCTGGATCCAAGACAAGGGCTCAGTCTCCACAGGGAAGGCTCAAAAGAAGGTCACAGAGTAGAAAGTCTTTGCAATTTATAGGACTTATTGGAGATCTAGAGACGGAGCCAAGTATTGCAGATCCTCCCTGTACTAAGGTGCATTTGAGCATTTATAGAAAATAAAACTCCCACACTCAGGTAACAGGTGCATTTAAAGCCTCACCTTAGTATATTTAGCATCAATGGGCAAGTCAGTGGCACTGATGGATGAGGTTATGCATAGCCTTTTTTTTCTTACAGTTATTGCATTGCAGAAAGCATAATCAGTTGCAAAACACCACATGCCATTCTTCAGCTAATTGATTTAAAAGCTGGAGTCTCATTTTCACAGGCTTTCAGCTCTTGCACCATCAATTTGACTTAACCAGCTCAGCTCCTCTTCAAATTAAGCCCTCACTTGCTTTAACCAGAAGTGAATTCTTCCTTTTGAAGGAGTTTCCTAGAGAAATTCTCTCTTAGAAAATCCTTGGCACGAAACCTTAGCCAGCCTTGGCATGCAAACCTGCCTCACGCTGGCATTAACAAGCCTCTTATTTAAATGTTGATGAGCTCTTTGCTGCCAGTTAGCAATGGGAAATGCAGTCTGTGTGTTAAACGAGAGCTGGGAATGACTTCCAAATACCAAAATGTTTGTTAAACTCTCGGCCCACCTCTTCCCTCCTTGGGGGTGGGAAGATTCCCAGCAAATTGGCCCCATTTTGCACAGAAACTGCCAGGCGGGATCAGATCAAGGATCCCTCTCATTCTGAGGCCCATGTGGGACTGACGCCAGAAGCACAGCTTCCCAGGATGCCCCACCATACTGTTGGTGTGGTGGTCTGCCCCAGGGGACCTTCCCTGACCCCCATAAATTAGAGATGGTCTCATGCTTTGTGAAGGCAAGGCTCCTCCCACCACAGTGTGCAGTTAAGCTTATTTGTTTGCTTTTAACCTTTACTGTCATATGGTAGTTGGTGGCTGTTACCTGTGCTGAGAGCTGATGAATTGTATCTCCCACACCTCTCTTGGTTCTCCGTGGTGTTTTATAGAAATGAATTGCACAAGCTGGTTGCATTATTATATGTATGGATATATTTCTTTAGCTAGACAGGGATACCCTAAAATTCGGCCTGAGGCTGTTAGAGGAGCTTCTATTTGCTTGCCATCCCATGGAGACCAAGTGCCTTGTTGCTTCTAAACCAGTAATATTTCATATATGTGAGATATCTCATATGTGATGGGGGTTCTTCTGTCCTTCTGGGACTCCTCCTTTTTTCCGGTGACTCAAAGAATGAAATTCAAATACTAAATGCCAGGCAAGGGAGTCTCCCTGTATCCCCATGTTACCTTGCTGCCTTCTGAAATCAACATGTTCCCCAGCCAAGGAACGTGTAAATTCTTTTGGCTATTGCTCACTTTTGGATGAATCCCAACTGTGCATATATACAATAGTTGGTTTCCTCGGTGTTTGAATGAACCATAAAGGCTTTGTCTGCTATAGATGGGAGCCTTCAATCCCATTTATGGCACATTATATCAGTCTGAAATTGCATCTGTGATGTCCTTAAACTGAACCACCATCAGATTTACTGCCACCACAGAGGAGTTAGCAGGCTGGCTCCAAAGAGCAGTAACCATATTCTCTTGAAATATTTGCTTTCTCTGCAAAGTTGACCTGAGGAAGAATGTGTTGTTCATTTGAAGATCTGTTTGTTCATTTATTCAGAGAACATCTTTGCTGACAGCCACTGTAAAGAGATGAGCTTCAGAGCTGAAAGCCAGAGACATGCTTCTCGTCGTTGCAGAGCTGGTGACAGATGCTTGTACAGGGAGTTTCCTGTAATACATCCACACATCTGCAAGGTAAAGCATGGGGGATTTCAGTTGTTCAACATCAGGGGGTGAGCAGGGCAGTTCAGCTAATCACAGTTCACACCTCTGCCCAGAGGATGACTGGGACCTTTGCTGAAACTGAGCAGACAGAACAGCAAATGCATGCACTGACGTGTTCTCAGTTTTTAATATCTCTGCTACCCCGAGGAGCACTTGAAACACCTTGGCAAGGCTGCAGGAGCAGGGCCAAAATAGGGTACACCAAAAATCTCCCCTTGGGAACCTGCTCTTGGGTCACTTCAAGTCTATTGATCACCTGTGCATCAGTGCAGACCAAACCTGGGGGAGTTATTCCACCTACCATCCTCACTGGAAACAGCTGTAGAATGAATGGCTGGTTGTTGTCAGTTGTTCTGGGGAAGCGCAGGAAGGCAACCGAGAGGTTTTGCTTGATGCTGTGCAGACATGGCCAGTGACAGCCCATGCCTCAGACACTGCCAGTCTAAGTAGGCAGGACACATGAACAGCAGACAGTGCTGCCAACTCAAGCTGCCAGAGCCCTGTGTTTATGTGAAATTCTTGGCTTTCATTTAAAATAATAATAATCATAATAAAAAAAATCTGACCTGCTCAGTTGGAAAAATGATCCCTAAAGAGTCAGAAACCACAAGGCCATTCAAAAAGGCCTATAATTCATATGTGTATTCTTATAGCTCTTGATTTTTAAGCCAAAATCATGGTGTTTGGAGGTCCAACTCAAGACTTACGAATTCCTAGAGGCTGACAGTACCAAGTGGAGAAAGTGCAAAATTAGCACATGGGAAAAAAGCGAGTTGCCAAAGGTATGACGACAGGTCAGTGGGAGAGCCAGGCCTCCTGCCTCCTCGCCCTATGTACTAGCCACATTGCCTGGCCTTCTTCCCCAAAGGAAATTAAGAGCCCTTAATGCGATCCTGGCTATTTTAGTCTTGTGTTTCCATCTTCTTTTGATGCTCTTATTTCCAGCAACACACAGAACTTGCAGCATTTTGCTGCTCCCCATAGGATATTTAATCTCTGGGGCTCGTGGCCATGGCACTGTGTGCTGATGACAGCTGTGGGAGTTTGCAAGTAGTTTAACATTTGCATGCCATGAATATGCAGCTCTGAACATGGCCCAGTTCTCCATGCAGCCAGCCTGTGCATGTTTGCCAGGGACAGCAGCATCTTGCATGTGTCTAGATCCCAGGAGACACCAGTTCCTGGTGCCTTGGGTGATATTTTTCTGTATGCTTGGCTGTTTATAATCACAAACACCTGGATAATCAGCTTTCTGTTCAGTACCCTGGGAAAAACGGGCTTGCGTTTAATCACAGCACAAATCAGGGTCTTCCTGGTTGAGAGCAATCGTCCCTACCTGAGCCATTTCCAGGATCTGATTTCTGCCTGCGAGCAGAGCATGGAAACCTCCCGGCACACAGCGCAGAGCTGGCCAAGGGCAGAGCCTGCCAGCGGCTCCTCTCCCTGTCACACTGACTTCTAATTTCTGTTTACACCAGCACAATGTCAAACATCGCAGCAGCAGCTCTGGCGGAAGGTGAGTCTGTTAGAACGGAGGTGTCGCTTCCTCTGCTGAGGCCTCTCTAATAACGCCAAGATGCTTTTCTAACTAATTAATTACAGGGCTTTGGCTGAGTCTCTTTAATGAGTCCCATCTTCCTGCTGCTGTTCTGCAATCAGCACTACTTGCAGTGCTGTTCAGAGCAACACTGATGCCATCAGAGCAGACAGATGAGCAATATTCAGGGGGGGTGGTGGAGGGAGGGGGGTGTTTTTTTTAAGCCAGTCATCCTGTGAGCTGCTTGACTTTCTGCTCTCTGATGTGCTTGCCCGGAGAGGAGGACAAAGATATGGTAGGCAAGTAGCTCTAGCAGGCCTTTAGCCCTGCCTGGGATTGCTGTCTCAAGGGAAAAGCTTATGCAGAGCATAAATAGTTCTCACCTTCTCATTAAAAATCCATAAGATCCTCAGGGTCCAGCTTATGTGTGCATCCAGTTGACTTATTGGATCAGAAAAAAAATGAAGCTGCAGTTTGGAAGCTTTGCTCCTGGACCTTGAGACTGGCTCCTGATGGAAAGGTCTGTTCAGAGTTGATGCTCCAGCCCACCTATTATTTCTGCTGTGATAGAACACAGTCATAGTCCATGGCCTCCCATGCTTGTACCAAACAAAAACTTGACTCTGGATACTTGTAGACTCACTAGACAAAGACTACTGCATGACTTGACTAGGTAAGACCAGCCTGTATTAAATTATAGCATGCCTATATGCAGGGGTGGTCTCCAGCTGTGAAGCCACATTAACTGTTGCTACTTGCTGCCCACTTTGTCCATCAGCTCTTCATTCTGCAGTAGGAGCCACCTGCCCCAGCCTTACTGCAATGGCAGTGACAATTCCTCACTTCAAAATAATTAATAAGCAGCATAGAAAATGAAAGGCAACAAGAGAAGGCAGCTGGGAGAGCAGCAAGTCAGCATAAAGGCAGCAGCCTCAGGAAACCAGCTCTTGAGTGGCTGTAGGTCATTGCAGAGCAAGATGTCAGGAAGAATTCAAAGGCAGACATTGTTTCAGGAGTATGCACAAAGAAATAATCCGATATTTTCTAAGATAAGTATGTGTGATGGAATAGGTAATTTAAGAGATTTGGGTTTTTTTTTTCATATAGTTGGGGTTTTTTCTTTCTTTTCAGTACCTTTAAATGTCTGTATAGTTACTCCCATTTTAATCCCTGTGGCATGAGCTAAACAGGAGATGAGACAAAGCTTTTTCACCTCTGTAACTAACAGCTGAGCAGCAGAAGTGATTGAGCCTGCTTTCCTGCAGATCTCTGCCATACGTGGATACTTTGCTAAGAAGGTGCAAATTCACTCTCCAGTCCTTTGCTTGCAAAAGGCTTTCCTGAGGTATTTCTCTCCGACAAAAATGTGCTGGAATCTAGTATCTTTAAGACCTTTCCATCCCCTTCCTTTCCCTCCAGTCTGAGGGAGTGAAATTGGTAAGGGAGTCCTGAAGTTATCAAAGGGTAGCAAAGATGGATGGTAGGGAAAGGTTGGCAAACGGATGAAAGCAGATAATGCCATTATGTATAATAAAAAACCCCTTGTGTGCGTGTGTATCTGAAAGGAGATAAATTAAGGTTAGAGATTTCTTCCCAGGGCACCTATAACACCACATAAATGACACACTGGTCTCCAGCACACCAGCTCCCCAGCTGAACCTGCTGCTCTTGGTACAGCTCTTCCAGATACCTTCCTGCAGCCAAACACCCAAAGAATCACCCCATCACTACAGCCTCTATCCCAAGAAGATCTAATACCGAGCAGAAGTTCAAACACAAAGTGCTGTGACCTCGCTCTCAGTGTAATTGGAAAATATTCGCAGCGCCTTTGTACCGGCTTGAAGCTTTTGTGCTGAATTTGCATCTAATAAGAAGGGCCTTTTTAAGGAGTATATAAATAAATAAATGGAGGAAACCTTCTCTTTGAGCTAATTTTAGGCACATCCATGCTGACAGCTGCTCTTCCCTGATATATCTCAGCCACATCCTGGAGGGGCCAGGGGAACTAAGCTCCGTTCATGCCACAGCAGCTGAGAAAAGGCCTTTGTTTGTTTTATCATTAAGGGACTGATGGTAGCTGGCTCTTCAGAGCCTCCCTTCATCCTGGTTTCCATTATAATACAGGTGAGAATGGGAGAAAAAGGAGTCATGGCACTTGTAGAGGTGTCCAAGCCATACACGAACCAGCAAGAGGTTGCAGTTACTGGGCACAGCATGTCAGGTTGAGGTTTACACTCAGTGGCCTCTTCCCGTGTCACTAGCTGGGGAAGAAATCCAGGAGTGCTAAGATGTGAGCCCTGGAGATATCCCAAACATCCAGCAAACAAATCTGGCACGTGGGGTCACCTTGGGGGAAGAGAGGCCCTGATGGACTGCAGATGTGTGAGAGACAGCTCCAGGGAGGGCAGCAAGGCAGGACTTGCTTGCGTGAGCTTCATGTTCAGCTGTCAGTGACTTGACAGATCTGGCCGTGCTTCTAGTGAGGTGGAGAGCTGTAGGGAAGGCTTCTTCCTTCTCTAGGCACGAAGTAAGCAAAGAACTGCTCCTTGTCTTGCTTTAGTCCCTGGGCTAGTCCTTTCATCTCTCCTCACTCAATCTCACAAGGCATTGTATAGATGAATACAGCTGAGAGGAGCATGGTAGGAAAAGTCCCAGTCCATGTCTCCTTGGAGAGTGAGAGACAACATGGTATAGAAACTGCTCTTTGATCTTCACCTGTAGCTTTTTTTTTTCCCCCCTGCTCAAATTAGAAACTCAGGACTTGTCTGGTTTGGATGATTGTTTCATTTCCTTGTCGAAAAGGTGATTACCCCTTTAGTTTTCATAATTACCTAATCAGCAAAAATCAAATCAATCAATGTTAATTTCAACCCTAATAAATATTCTCTGGTATTCTATACATTTATGTATATCTCAAAACTCATCCTAATTTAAAGGAAAATATGATTGCACAAGTCAGCATTGGGTTCAGCAGTGTGCCACACATCCTGTGAACACACAGGGAGGGGACAGCATGTGACAGAGAGAAACTGAACAAATGCACCTGGAAACTGAGATGGGAAAGGCCAATGCATAACAACAGGTCACCTGGTCCATACGCTGCCACAAGATGGAACCAGCTGGCCCCAAACAGATGTTTGCTTCTCTCCTGTTCTTGAAAGCATTTGAGGACACAGACCTCCCCCCCAGC
>VWZY01003509.1:517647-537688 GCA_013399075.1 Chloroceryle aenea
GCCCCCCCCCCCCCAGTCTTTCTAGGCAATCTTTTGAGTGCTTAACTGTGCTTACTGGTTGAGACATTTAGAGAGAGTGCCAAAGTTAAACCTTCCTTGATGCACTTTAAGCTTATTGTTTCCCACCCTGCCCACAGCAGAGTAATAAAAAATGGACTCAACCTGGATTACTGCTACTCCTGGATCTGGAGGTGATGTTTAACAGTGACAAACTGAGCCTGGGCTGGCTGTAGTTGTTGCACAAAAACTGCCTGATGGTTTCTATGAGTTGGAGCCAGCTGACACAGGAGTGAGGTCTTTGCTAGTCTCCTAAAACCATGAATGTCTCAGCTTTTGGGATGAGCTCCCCCACTCAGGACAAGTCACGCAGGGGACCCAGCTGGTGCTTGCTGGCTCAACCTGCTCCATAAATAGTGCTAGAACATTTCTCTGTCTTTATACATGTTGGCCTTGATGCTTGTTCACTGCCATGATTTCTACTCCAGCACAGGGGAAAGGGAAGGGTGGAAAAAAAGTCATATGAACTTAGCAGTCACCTACCTGCTATTCTTTACCCCGATAAAGGCTCAAATGCCACTTCTGGCATTGGGAAGAGCAGCAATATTTAAATTGTAATTGTCCCAACATGAGCCTTCTCAACACTGTAGCAGATGCTGAGATGCCTCAGGCAAGTTTTTCCCTCTTTGCACATCATCGTCATCAGGACCTTCCCTGCTGACTGAGAGTTGGTCCACTTGCAACCAGCCCTGCTGGGCAGCAAAATGGCAGGCGTGTTGGGCCAGGGCTCCGGTTTCACGCTGGGTTTGTGCAGCGTCGAGCACAGTGTGCTGTGGTGTGGGTTCATCTCCATAGTGCGGCATCTGCTGTGAAAGGACATGAGCCAGACAATGAGGATGAGGCTGATTTTGCTGGAAAATGGAGCCTTCTTGTATGCCTCCACCCAGCTTCTCTTGTAAGGGTATTCCTGGGGAGAAGCTGCTCCTTCCTTCCTGCAACCTGTGCCCTCCTCCCAGCTGTCCTACATCGCAGGACTGTGTCTGGACCTTCTCATCCTTCACAGGAGGCAGATGTGCGGCTTAGAAGTCGGGAGGGTTGCATGTTTGTGGTTAGCCTAGGCTTGTGTTTTAGAGGATGCTCTGGCCCCTGATGACTCTCTCTGTGGGGCTGGCCTTGAGGACAGATACTTAGCAGTGAAGTACACAGTGCTGGCATTTACTGTGGGTTTTGAGGGAATGCTTTTCACAGAAACACACTTTTTTTTTTCCCCAGGACTTTCCTGAGCAGCTCCTGGTACAGGTAAACACAACTCATCTCTTTCTTAAGCTGCAGGTGGTGAAAAATCCTCCTAAAGCCATGTCTGGCAAATGCAGTGAGCAATCGTGGCCTCCCAGCACCCAGCCCCCACGTGACAGATGGAGCTGAGCAAGAAACAGTTTTCTGATGTTTTGTGTCTTTCAAGGAAATAATTCCTGAAGAGGAGGGAGGTCTCCGCTCCAGGGAGATAAGCTGTCCCCTTGAGACAGACCTTTCACATTTCTTCTCTTCCCAGTTCACAACACAGCATCCTGAGGGATGGTGCAGAGGGGGCTGTCGAGCTCATGGGAGCGGGGTGAGAGCCCTGAGGTGCTGCCAGGGAGCTTGGCTCCCATCCAGCCACCCTTGAACAGTGGGAGCAGACTCTCTGCCCAGCACATGCTCTGGCTGCACTGCAATGCTGAGGAGTCACTCTTGTTCTGAGCCCTGAGCCCAGTCTCTGCCTAAAAGTTCCTCTCCTACCATGGAGAGAAAGCAGGGCTTGGAGCAATGCTGGGCATGCCCATGGCATGGGCCAGGCCACATGGTAGCTCAGGTCCTGTGGGCAGGCTTTGACACCTTGACTGTGGCATCTTGTTCCCCTGTGTTCTCCCCAAGCCTCCTGCTTTGCACAGTGGAGCCCCACCTTCATCCACTGCTCCTGACACCATTCATGCACACCTTGCTCAGATGTGTCTCACAAGGCTTGTTTCCCAGCATGTTTTCCTGTGAGAGGGCTATGCCAGCAGGTTCAGCCATGAGTGTGCTGGCAGCAGCAGAGGAGACCCCCCCCACACCTTTGGTGCCCTACAACAGCAGGCTGTGCCCTGGAGAGGCCAGGCTGGAGTAGAAGAGGCAACACGGGAGCAGGCAGATATGGCAGGAGTGGGATGGAAGAGGGAATGGGCTGGGATTGGCCTCTAGCAATGGCAGACACCTGCTAATAGGTTTGGTAGCTCAGCCACTCTGCGAGCTGCACATTCAACCCCTGCCAACAGAGCCTTCCCCACGGTCTGATTTTCCTCCCTTTCCTGTGCAGGTGACTGGATCTGAAGCAGCCAAGCTCACCAAGCACAGGGCCTCTGAGTAGCATCTTTTGCCCCAGGTGTAGAAAGATAAATAAATACCCTTACAGGAACTTCTTCCTCTTCTCTCCCTTCACTCTCCTCTTGAGATCTTGGACTCTCATTCGTGAGAGCAGCCTCAGTTCCCTAGCAGTATTTGTCCTGGGCACAAGGGCATCAGAAGCAGGAGTCTGACTGTCAGTGGATCCGGGAAGCGCAGGCCTGCATGGTCCCTAGGGGGGAATTATTTGCTGATTGCATCTGTTTCCCAGAAGTATCACTCCAATTTATCCTGGGGATTCACGTTTTTATCCAACAAATAAGCACCTTGGGAACTTCATTTCCAACTCAAATGTTAAATTTAGAAGTGGTGCTTCCCCTTCTCTCATCTTCTCCCTGCCCCCTACCCAACAGCTCCCGTATCTCCCCTCCAGCCCCCACCCTCACCTCCAGCTCTCCCTCTTTGTCGCATTACATAGTAATCTGAGATGCATTGGCTGAGCTCCAGGGAACAGAATGTACTTGGCAGGGAGACGGGTCTTGATGTCTGCAAAATGTCGGGAAATGCAGCCAAGAGCTGCTAACTGGGTCATTAACCTCTAGAAGAAGAGCAAGTTGTGGAGCTGTGCTCCGTCTCCCTTCATCTCGCCAATAAAAACGTCCCAGCAATGAGTGAGGGAAGAAGAGGTTTACAGCTTTAAGTCCTAAGCAGTCAATACAACCACCCCTCCCTGACCCCCCTCCTCCTTACCCTCTCCCCCAGCGCAGAATTAAAGCTTATAAGTGGCCTTTTAAAAACCCAGCAGTCCCCAAGCAGCTGTCCCTTGGTGCTTGTAAAGAGGCTACTGGAGCAAACCAGTCATTTCCAGTGGTGTGCTGCTCCTGATGTTTGTGGTTAGAGGGGCTAAAAGGAAAGGCCTTTTGCTGGGTTGCAGCCCCCCGCAAACCTTGCGCAAATTGGAACTGAGTGCTGCTATCACCCCACAGACCTACACATTCCCCTTCACCATCACCAGCATAGCTGTATACGATGTTTCTGATCACCCCATCTCAATGAGTTGTGGTCCCACACTGGAGGTGCTGGGGCCAGGCACAGCTGGCAGTTCCTCTCCATGGGAGGGGATGCAGCAGTGTGGAACAGCCACCAATGGGCCAAGGAGGGTCTTGAGCTTAAACGACACAGCCCATGTCACTTGGTGCAACATAAAGAAACCTGTTTGGCAATGGCAGTGAAGGCTCTGCAGTCTGAGAGGGGGTGGGTTCCCCAGAGAGAGCCAAGGGGCAGAGGGTGGATGCTGCATCTCCAAAAATCCCCATCTCCCACAACCCCTGGTAGCCGTTCAGCAAGCTGATCACAGGATAGCGGCTAGTGGGGTGGAAGGGAGGGGGGCAGAAAGGTGTCACATTGCCGGACCCCTTCCTCAAAGGTGATTTGTTTCCTCCCCTCTCCCCCTCTGGAGCTGGAGATCCATCCTTAGGAGCCATTTGTCTGGGCTGGTCAAGGACCCCACTGTGGCTGGTGCCTTTATATTGGGACCCCCATGAGTTTTTCCACCCAAACACACATTTCCTTTGCTCTTAATCCATTTTCTGTTATAAAAGAAGCCACAACACTTCTGGGAGAGGGAGAAACAGGGGAAAGTGTCGTCTCCGGAAGCTGGGTCCCTCCAGGTGAGACAGGTTGGCCAAGATGGAAATGAGCTNAGCATCTGGAGGGGTCGCAGCTTTCCTGAGGACACGATGGAGTCCCACACAGGTATGTCCGGCTGCGGAGGGGGTATCGCTCACTGAGGAGCCCTGCCTCTGGGAATTCTTCTGTACGTGGTTCACTTCGGGTTGCTTTACCTTAAACGTTCTTGTAAGCTCAGGGAATATTAATTTCTTTCTTAGCAAATGCACAGATTAACACCTTCTCCCCTACCGAGCAAAGATAACTTTGCCACTTGCCAAAAAACTTTTAATTAATGCAGCCTCCCTTTCTCCAACACAGAGAGTCCCCTGGCCCCTCAGTGTCAAAGGCAGTGGCAGTGAAGCCATGAGATATAACCAAGCCACATTCATTCCCTCCTCCCCTTTCCAACCTCACCCCATAACTGCTAAAGCACAAACTACCACAGGTCCTTTCATCTTCCTGAGGTTTGCTGGGTGCCTTCAAGGCACCCAGCAAAAAAAATCAAGAAGCTCCTTCTCTCCTGTGCTTGCTCCAGGCTGTCCAGCACCTCTACTGGCATCTGCTGTAGGAACACTGGCCAGACGAACCCCGCTGCTCCTAAGGTAGAGTGATCTTGGGTCTCTACCAAATTCCCTGTGTAAGCCTTTTCAGAAGAAATATTATCTCTAAGGGAGGAGCTGAGTGAAGGCCCCTTTGAAATCACTGCCCCAGATGAAGAAGCAGCCAGTGACATCCAAGGCCTCATGCCTATGGCAGCAGCCCCAGTGACAGTGTCCTCCTTTCAGCAGCATTTCACTCAGAGGAAATGAAAGCATCGGAAAAGGAAACGGGGCTGAAAAGGCTTAGATCCCCAGCGAGCGGGCCTTTGTTTTCCCATTGTGCTAGCCCAGCTGAGCCTGTGTTGGAGCTGAGCCCTCCTGCAGCTGGGCCCAAAAACAGCAGCCAAAGAGAAACCCCGGCAACCATCTGTGGCAAGAGGAGGAGGCTGGAATGCTGATCCATGCTGGGGAGGAGAGATGGCACTCACAGTCCACCTCTGCAGCCCTAGCAGGGCAGGGCAGCTGCCCGCCCTAGGCAATGGGAGCATCTTTTGTGCTCTGAGCAGAAATCACAAAGAAGGAGCCTGTGGGGATAGGTCAGAGGAAGCAGAGGTCTTGGAGAGCAGGACAACGGCTTTCAGTTGGCTCTGGATCACAGCAGCATGGGCCAAAGATCCTAAGAGGATGAGCCAATCTCCCAGGCCACAGCACAGCTGCATGCCATGACCAGCCACTCCATCACCAGCCAGCCCAGAAACACCATAGGCCACGCTTGTGCTTCTTGGTACGCAGTGAGAGCCCGTTTCTAGACATCCCTAGGGGTGCTGGGACCAAAAGTGGCTTTTGAAAAACACCGCAGCATGTTGGTGATGCATGTGCTGAATTCCACATGGGAGATGGTGGTATATCTGGCAACACCTCTGGCAAAATGCTTTCTCTAATGGGATGCCCAAAACAACTGGGCATGAGCGGAGCACAGCCCTGCCAGTGACCTTGGCTGCCTTGATGTCAGCACGGGGAAAGCACTGCCTTCTTGTTCAGTAAGCAAGGGGTTAAACTCAGCTCTGCTTCCCCTCTATGCCCTCTTGAGGGAATGGTCTGTGATTCAGCCATGGTTCCACCTCCATCACAAGCTGAAGGGCTATGCCTGCTTTCCAGCCTCAACTACTGCTCTCTTCTGCTGAGGAGACTTCAGTGTACATGTTGGTCTTACCGTGATTTGCCCTAAAACGACCTTTTGAAGGGAGGTCGTTGCTCAGGGGATGAGAAATCAGTGCTGAGTCTGGAGTAGCTGAATGAGAGGGCAAGACCTGGAAACACCCAGGTTTGAAGATGGCATCTTTTCTCTCCCTGTGTCGCTAATAAGCATGCAGCAAGAAATACTTTAGAAGTAGCAAGGATTTCTTATGGCTTTTCATGTTATCCTTGGGGAGAACAGGTTTGCAGGAAGAGTTAAGCAGCTCTGCTTAAGCTGAAGATGGAGATGTCCTCAGTGGCTAACAGAGCCTCCTCAGGTGTCTAAGCTGCCCTCAGCCCAGGTGGCAAACTACAGGGCACAGAAAGCTTTTCCTCTCACGTGGGTGAAGCTGGAGAATGAGACCTTGGGAGCTGTTCCTTGCAACATTCCGTCTTTCTTGGCCTATCTCTGAAGAGCACGACATGACTTAAATCCAGCAGCTAGAGACACATTTCATGATGATATTTTTTGTTCCCAGACTGAGTGTTTGTCTCCGCTGAGTTTGTATTTTGAGGAGGGTTCGATGGGAGGACTGTGCCCATTAACCCTGCTACTCAACACTGCCACAGCTGCTAAGGACTTTAAGAGCAGAATGATGTTGCTGATGTCATTGCACTGTCATGCAAATGTCTGGCTGAGTAAGGGTCCCTGGGGTTTCCGCTTAAGTTTTTAAGTCTCATAACATTTGGTGGCTTCTTAAAGCCCTTCTTCCTGGATTTGTGCTTTTGCATGAATATTTTTATTTATTTTTGTAGAAAGGGCTTTTAGGCTGTATAATTAGTGAGTGAAAAAAACCTAGATCCTTAGAGGCTCCCCAAAGGAAATAAATTAAAAGAACCAGCAGTTGAAAATTTCTCTTTAAGCTAATGCTAGGAGAGACTGGGTGACTCGGGGCCTTTGAACTTCTGGAGTCAAGCAACATTGCCTCTACTTCCTGAAATGTCTTTTGCTTAAAGGACCTGCATGTGTTTTCTCCAGCTGATTAAGGATCTACAATGTTTTATTCATGCACATCCCCGGGATTATCAGCAGTGTTTTACATTTCAAACCAACTATTGCCAAGACTTCCCCAGCATGAGGAAGCTGCACTTCCTCAGTGCAGCTTGAGGCTATTCCTAGAGAAGGTGTCACAGCTTTTAATATTTGTTACCCTTATTCGTTAACCTCTGGGATGAACTGTTAATGCTTGTCTCTGGTGCTGCCTTTGCTGGCTCATTTGCCTTTTTTTTTACTTTTTTTTTTCTCTTCCCAAAACACTACGGCAAGTGATCATCACGTATGAGTCACTGCTGAACCAGTTGTTGCAGTGAAGTGTCAGATTTTATCCAAAGAAGGAGCTGCACTTCAGCACCGGGTAAAGGATTTCTTGGATATACATTAACATCTAGAGAGCACTATTCTGACATAGCCTAGCCAGGGCTTGTCTGCCTGTCCAGGACCCCTTGGAGCTTCATGGCAACCGCTTCCATTTCCAAAGCATTACCCCTCCTACAAGCAAAAAATTCCCCATTTATTGTCAATCCTGCAGGGACTAACACGCACAACCACTTCTGATCACCGAAGAGAGGGAGTGATCCTTTTCATTTGTAAATAATAAAGGCCTAACCGCTGAACCTTTCTAAGACAAAAGTTGCACTGGCAAATAATTCAGCCATCTGAAGGGAAACTGCGGAGAAACCCCCGTGTCTCCTGCTGCATGGTTACTGCACAGCAAAGAGGGTCATATATTAAAATTGTGAGACTGTTTAAGCACTCTGTAATTAACTGCTGTCTATTTAACCAGACAGCTAAAGCAAGTTAATTCAGTATCAGTTAGGAGACTTATTAAGTGTCTGTATTTTTTTAACAATTTACTGGTTCGTCATTAACTACCCCTAGATTATCTTGTCAAATTGATAATTAAATGCCTCAAAAATTCATTACAGACTCAATATATTAATAGGAATATAATTAAGTAATGTTTGCTTATGTGATCTGCAGTTTATTACCTGCATGCTGATTTATCTCCAAGGCATTCACTAAACCTTAGCTGTAGCCTATTCAGAATCAATACATGCCCAGGAGTCAATAAACGTCGTATTAGATCCAAATGAGCTATTTAATTGGGAGAACACACTGAAGTTGTCTTCTGGATCTCCAGTGAGCTTGATGGAGTGTGATTTTTACAAACAATGACTGAAAATTTTGCAGTTGCTGTTTTATGGCTGGGTCAGAATCACACACACACGCACCCCACCCCCCCGAAGCACAAGTTTTTGGTTTAATTTTGTTGACTAGTTTGGGTTCTGTAGTCTGTTGGAAACTGCCTAAATTGGTCTTACTGTGCTAGTTGGTTGGTGCAATGATGAATCAGAGGCTCTATTTTGTGTAAAAGCCAGAGTTAACTCTTCTTGTCCTGCATGAGGAAGACAGCCTAATGATTTCCTTAAATTGGTAACCCTTGGACTCTGCACATCATGTGGATTTTTCAGAGAATTTACAAGTTGCTTCATTAACAATTTGAATAATGGTAGACTTTACATTTTTTAATTTTGAGGGGAAAAATAAATGCTGCTTCTGCTCTGAATAACTATAGAGACGGAACAAAACACCATCTGAGATTTGCTGTACTGCTGAAATTCAGAGAGGCCCTGTGCACAGCTGTGTTTAAAGACATCAGCTTGCAATTAAGGTACCTTATCACCGGCTACCGTCTGTATGGATTAAGCAGCCTGCAGATAGTCTGCTGATCAAGATAAATCTGTGGAGGGGCAATGACCGCCCTTCTCTGCAGCTGCCTCTGCTGAGTGATGTTACCCTGTTGGCGACTCGATGGGAGGAGGTGGGCTGAGTGTGTCTGGACCTGGAGTGGCTGTGACCAGCTGCAGAGCCTGTGTTCTTGCTGGATTTGCAGGCTAGAGCTCCATGTATGGTTGTGTGTTTTCTTGGTGATTTTAAAGACGAGGGAATTCTCATTAAGATGGCTTTGAGTTTATGCGCATGAGTTTATGCGTATACACATACATGAAATGGATGGTTTAAAAATAAATACTAGGCTGGCTGAATTGTTCCAAATCACAGCGTCATAAGCCCCATGAAGTAGATGGTTATATTTAAAGAAATTTTAAAAGGTTAAAGTTACAATAATATCATTGTAGCAGCACTCTCAGGGATGTGAACTTCCCTCTGCTGTTTAGTGGTGTTGTGAAATAATGGCATCATGAAGAAGGTATTTCAGTGTTCTTGGTGCCAGATTAGGTTAAATTATTTGTTTGCATGGCATATTGACATTTTTGTTGTACTATTTTCCATTGTGACATGATCTCAAGCTGAGGGGGTGACTATGTTACTGCTTTGCTGTCTTACTTTGAGCTATGGTACTTTTCAGGGGGAAGCAGGAGGGAAGAAGCTGATATGTATCTGATGGTTCCCTTTCCCCAGTATCAAATCGATATTAATACCAAACAACCTACGAAGGAGTGTTGGGAATACAGATCCAAGATAGGCTCAGGTAGGGAAGGATTTTGTAAGCATGTCTGGGGTTTAACTTCTTTTATGTAACTTCAGGCAAATTTAGTTTTGTTTTTCACACTTAAATATATTTGGATGGTTTTGTTTTCAAAGTTGGTCTTCTACTATTTGAATTATATTAAAACCTGGCCAGATCCAAGCTGAGCATTCCTGGGGGAGAGTTCCCAGCAAGCATGCTTGTGTGCGTGCAGCCTTTGGTGTCTGCCTGGCTCTGCCATAGAGTGATCATAGCTCTTCAAAAAAAACAGAAGGGAGGAAAAAAAGAAAGAAAGAAATAAAAAGGCTGAATTCTTCTCTGAAACACTTATGCAATTCTGGGGAAGTCTGTTGGCTGTGGGACTAGAGCTGAGGACAAAACTTGAGCTGGTGTCTACAGGGCGTTTTTCCATATGTCCTGTATGTTCATCATCCAGATGTGGAACCTCGCAGGTCCTGACCAGGAATGCAAATCTGGTGTAAAATTTACACATGCTTGTCTACTGAGAGTGTTTGCATGGGGAATTTGGTTAGGAAATATTTTTCTTCTTCATCCTTTTCTGAGCTTTACTGGAATTAAGCTGAACCAAACTTTTCTGAAAACTCTGAAATGCTTCAGTAACTTCTGTTTGTTTTCTACATGCCTCTGTACTTGGCTTCTGGCAAGGACTGAAAGCAGCACTGAGTCACTCAGTAAAGAAGTCTATTTTGACAGCATCCCCCTGGCCTAAGCAGGAAGTTCTCAAAGTCTAAAGACATCAAGAGTTCTGGATCTTGCATGGTCAAAGACCAGATGTGCAAACTCTGAGGGCTTCAGGGAGGTGTTTAAGAGTCTAGAGCTGATTAGACCATGCAAATCTTGCAGTATGGAGAACCTCACCTATCATGGAGTTAGCTGAAGAAGTGGCTACAGCCTTAACAAAATAGGAATTTTGAGAAAGGGTCAAATTCTTTGAAGTTCTTCTATTCTCTAATGTGACTGTTTAAAAAGAAAAGGCAGAGTGTGGAGAGAAAAAACTCCATCTCACCAGATCTGCAGCCTCTCTGTTCCGAGTCATAGCTGCTGGCTGCACTGGCAATGGCAAGGTTTTTTAATTTGCTTTCTATCCTCATTAGTACAGTAAGAGGGGGCACAGTAAAGACAGGGACAGAAAAAGGACTGTGCAAGCATCAAGAAGATCATAAATTGGCCCATTGGTTTTCCTTTCTGAGGACAATACTTGGTAAGGAAGAGCCCAACTTTAATCTCAGGCCCCAGCAGGAATTCTGCAAGGTAGAAATTGGGAATGGGAAGTAAGGAGACTAGGGGGAAGAGGAGGCCAGGAGCTCTTCCGTAGAAGAGATGCCCATTTATGAGCATTTGATGTGCAGGCTGAAAGACACCCGTCTTCCTCTGTATGATGTCATGTTAGCATTGCTTTATGGAATAGAGACTCTGAGGCAAATTTCTCAACAAACTTTTGGTTTGGCAAATGGGTGTTTCCCAGGGATGCTGGTGTGTGTCACCTTGCAAGGGAACTTACAGAGGATGTCACCCCATGTGAATTCAGCTACTTTCTTTCATCTTTCAAGATGAAGAAGGAAAAAATAAGTGGAAGATGTGGAAGGGGAAGAGTTAGGTCTCTCTTGATATTTGCTAGCTATATGCCTGCCTTGAAAAAGTCAGTGCTTGTTAACACTTCCTACGTGGTGGGATGTGGCACACCACACTCCTCACACTGCACTCAGAAGAGGAAATCGCTGATAACGGTGATAGTTTGCTGTTGGGGCTACCTCCCTCTAGTTATCTAAACTGTTATATATTAAGGTGAAGAAAGGCTGCCTTTCATTTCAGTTGCATGCTAAATACTGCTCTGCTTCCTGGACTCAAACATTAGCTGTTGCTGCTCTGCTCTAGTAAGCTGCCTCTGAGTTCCCACCCCGAAATAGTTGTATTTTAGCATGGAGTACAGCACTTTGTAACATGTGAATGGCCACATGTCCTACACTCCCACAACCAAAAATCTCCAATAGAGTTTATTTTAAAGCAGCTCCTATCTTTATGTTTGTAGATGACTTTGCCTACCATCTGGGGAAAAATTTTTATTTGTTCTTTATTAAATTCCCCTTTACTCCCCTTGAGATATGTATTTAAGGCAGGAGATGCTGAAGGATGTACTGAGGACTGTAAAAGCAGCTTGAAGTAAAGCTGTAGGAGGAAAAGTATTCAAGCTGTTTTTTCTGTTTTTGCAATTGAAAGGAAACTCATGATATAGCAAATTTTAAATGGCACAAGAAATTCTGCTGTCTACTTCAACATGGCACTATTAGGCCAGCAACAGGGGGAGCAGCTGTTCAACCACTGTATAATTGACAGCCCTGATAACGACCTTGGATTCATAATTAGGGTCCATGATGATCAGGGGAAAAAAAAGGCAGCCAATAACTCACCCTTAAAAAAGGTCACAAACAACTGTACGAGTGAGCACATTAGAACACAACGAGCGCTGAAGAAACTCTGCCTGTCGCAGGGCCCTGCAGGGGGTGAGATGTGGGTGCTTGTGCTCTCTTGGTGATACTGAGCAGTTGACCAGAAGTGCTGACATTTTAGGAGGAGGCAGAGAAGTTTAAGTTAGAACACACTGCTGTAAAAAGAAGAAAAAGTTTTTTTTTTTTTCCTGTGAATGAATGAGTGGGTTCATGCCAGTAACACCAAATCTATATACAGCAGGGCCTCCAGGTATGTATGTGTGTATATATACATACACACACACACACCAGGTATAGATATTATACCTGCCTCCAGGTATAATCACTGTTTAAAACCCAAGCTGGCACACACTGCGTGTGGATACCTCCTTTATCATAGATATTTGAGAGCTCAGGTGCCACCTGAAATTGGGCACTGTGGTTTTCTTTCCCCACTCAGTGGGTTGTTTGGGTACAATCCTGCGTCCTTTCATGAGACTCTTCAGAGGCCTGTGCAACCTTTAGTCATTTCTCTTTCTAGCAAAAATATATTTCAGGAAGTTCCATAATTGTGCATGTCTATATGGTGAGGTTTGGCACACAAAGCCTGGTGTGAGGTTGGCTTCTTTTTCTTCCCTTTAACTTAGGATGTTTAAATTAACACATTCTGCTGGGTAAACCTGGAGCTTTGAATCACAACTTTCCTCAAATGGGGAAGCAAAATATGTTGAGTTTTTTGCTGCATGTTGCCTTTACAGAAAGTCCTGTGGTATTCCTGTGTGCAGAGAACTGGCCATTTAATTTGTGCTGAACTTGTCTTGAGCTGCAAATAGCCCCAAACCTGTAGATGGATGTGGCAGTGCCCTGAGTCTGCATTACTTGCACGCTCTGGATGTCACTTGGGTTGTGCTCTATGGGCACACTGGCTGTTCAGGGAGATTACTCCAATTTCCTTTAATAAATAATGTTTCTGTGTGTTTGGTAAATGCCAGTCATGTTTTGGCAGCTACGGAAAACTAATGCATAAGAAATGTAAAGGTGGATGAGTACAGTTTCCTTCCAGAGCAGCTTGTGTTGCATTCCTGGAGAGGATTATGCCCCTTTTTTACTGTGGTGTTGGAGGTCTGAACCTATTTCTTTGAGAGCTGTCTTGAAATCCCATTAAATAGCTGGTTTCATGAGGCTGATTATTAATCAGAAGGCCTCTGGTACCCTATTGAAGATGGATCCTGTCAAGCTAAATTTGGGATAATTTGTGATGAAATTAAAAATAAGGTGAATAAAGATACTTGTGGTTTGAGACTCATGAAAAATATTTATCTTGGTACTCATAGCACTTAAACTAGAATGATTCAAAATCAATGTGGCAGAGTAAAAGGATTAAACACTGGCTTGGAAACACATCCCAAAACGTCATTGTAAACAGGAAATCGGAACAGAGGAGGAGTATTTCTCGTGGGGTCTCCGAGGTTGCTTTGAGGCCCTGAAAGACCAAGTGTTTTAGGAGCAGCCAAGCAGAAAAAAGCAAGTCAGTGGTCGGCGTGGCACAAAGCTGGTCAGGGACACAGAGCGACCTGGGCCACTCTGTGAGCTGGGCAGGAGAAACGTTGTGCTCTCCAGAGTCACCCAGTGCTCAGATAGGAAGGGTCTGGCTACAGCCAGCTTCCTTCTGCTGCAGCCGGTTGCATGTAGCTGCCAGTGCAGTCCAAGAGCACATGCTCCTCAGGGGAAGGAGGAAAAATAGTGATAAAATATTTGAACTGCAGCTGTCCCTTATGAGAAGCACATTAATTAAATAGAAAACACTGTCAGGGTGCCAGGGTTCCTGTCTGGCTTCCCAGTTTGTATTAAAAGAAGAGTCACTGGTACAAGGATGGGCCTTACTAGTTTTGGGTGAGATTGCACTAGAGAAAAAGTTGAAATGCAGAAGGGAAGTTGCTCATGACATGTAAAGAATGAGGCTGTTGTGAGCAGGATGCCTCGAGGTCCCTCACCTCCTAGTTCATGGAGAAAGGGCCTGTCTGTGGCTCAGGTGTGAGCCTGGTTTCAGACAAAATGGGGTTTACTCCAACCAAACTTCCAGTCATTTTCCCTTGCAGCCTTTTCCTAGTGCCTTTTGAACTTGGGAAGGAGACTTCTGCTTCCAGAGTGCTGCCTTCCCCTGCTGCTGAGTTTTCCTGTTTACCCTCTCTGCACAGAGTGGACTGGTGAAGCTGAGGCTGAGGCTTGGACAGAGGAGCAGAAGCTAAATGTAGCAGCTGAAAGAATAAACAATCAGGATGAAATACTGCACTGGATGTGGGGCTGAATGAATGCCATTTGTTGCAAGAAAGAAATTATAATGCTATGCATAATCCAGACCTGGATATAAGTGAAACTGGGAGGAAAGAGCTATGGGAGAGCAGGACCTCCTGCTTTACATAAAATATAATAGTGCTTCGAGAGCTCCCTGAAATACTCTGCCATTCAAATAAAAAAAAAAACAAACAGATGAACTCTGCAGCCATCCTTGCTCTCTGCCAGTGTGAAGGGGACTGGTTTAGCCGTGGAATAGGTAATAGAGGCAATATCACCATTTAAAAACTTGTCCTGCTCTTTCAGAAGGTACAGAGGGGAGTCATAGCAGAGGGACAGCTCAGGTTTGCTCAGTCTGAGGTCCAGAGCAAGACTGAATGGGGTTCCTCTGGGGGCAGATAGGAGGCAACTGGCCATGCATGTCCATGTGTTGCTCATGAAATTGTTGATTGAGTGGTCTTAACTATGACAGTGATGTCTTGTGCACACCCTCGGCCCACTGGTGAGGCCTTCTCTTGCCTCACCTCCTGGTGCTGGCTGGCTGCAGAGGACCTGGTGGAAGTTGCGTGGGCAGCACTATCCCTTGCCCACAGACAATGTGGGTATTTCAGGAGTAGGGAGGCCAGGCTGAGTTTCTGGTGTGAAGCTTGGATTTTTATTTTTTTGTGTGTGTGCTTCTTTGTAAGGTCTTAGTTCTGTTTAGTTTTGCTTTTAGAGGGTGAAAAGGGGAAAAAACAGCTTCCAGAAAAAAAAACAACAGCTCGAGCTCCAGGAGCCAGATCTTAGCATGAGAACCCGACCCAGCGTGGGGGAGGGCTGTGTCAGATCACTGCATGCCCGAGGAGCAAGAATTTGCTGCCTGCCGAAAAGCCGCAGAGCTCAGACCCTATTTGAAAAAGTAACATCTTTGATATAACAAAAAAAACACCCAACCAATAACCCCAAACCACCCAGCCAATAAAAAGCCTCAGACATACAGGATCCCATTCATGGTGGGAGGGATTTAGTGGAAGTATTTTCCTTCTTTAAGGTTTGGCACAGCCTTAAAGAAGTCTCTTTAAAAGCTTCCAGAGCTGATTATATTTTGGATTGTGTTTCAAATCACCCTTCCCCCACCATGTTTGGTGGGTCCTCAAACAAGTTCCCAGAATAAATTAGACATAACGGTAGCGGGATTTTTTTTTTTTCTCTTTTCTTTTCTTGTGGAGGAGGAAGGAATAAATGACACCAAATTCTGTAATGGAAAGAAAAAAGAAAAAAAAAGTGTGTATCGGAAACTGCTGCTGAGTGACTCATGCTGCCGGACAAACGGAACCTCACTCATCACTCCATCTTCATCCTCCTCCTCTGGTGAGAGAAAAAGTCTTGGAAAAATATCAGCTGCCCCCCCTCCAGCCCTGCTTCTTCTCCCATGGCATCTGTACACAGGGAAACAGTCCAAGCCACAGTGATGGCTTTAGGCGCTTCTCGGGGCAGGCTTTTTTTTTTTGTTGTTTTAATAGCCAACTAGGAAAAGCCTCCGAGGTGACCTTGGAAAAATCTATGCACCAAAGGAAAAAGTTGTGGAAAGGGAGGGGGGACAGTGTTGGAGTCCTTGTGTTCTTTATGTTTGGAGGCTTCTTCTTTTTTCCTCATAATGTTTTTCCAAATTTCCACTGAAATAAATTTGAAAGTTATTATTTTATTTTTTTTTAACGAGTGGGAAGAGAGGGGAGGATGCGCCATGTGAAAGGCAGAACAGCCGGGCACAATTCCGACTTAAATAAATGCTGCGTCATAAAAGTGTACAGGGTAGTGCAGGGAGAAGTATGGGATGCACAAAATTGTTTCTCCTCTTCTCTGGAGAGTAATTAGCATTTTTATAAAGCATATAAAGTGTATACAAATCAAATATGGTTTTATTACCTTAAAAAAGGGGGGCGCATTTTTTGGAGGTTTTTTTTTTTCTTCCTTCTCAAAACATCTTCTGCAAATGTTCGGCACTGCCTGCCAGAAAGCCACTTCATATGCAGCTTTTAGACTGACAGCTTCAGCCAGCCCTGCTGTGGGCACAAGGGCTATTAGCCAGCAGCAGCCCCTTCCCCTTGGAAAGGTAAATGCCTTTTCGGCTGCTGGGTTGGATGGGCAGATACATTGTCTGAGCTCCACCTTGCAAAATGAGGTGGAAGGCGGTACCACGTTTTTCCAGGCTGTTGGTTTGTCTCTTTTATCAACAGGTTACTTTTCTCTCTGGCTTTTGATATGACTTCAGGTAGATTTGTGCATGGTGTGAGAGTGGCCACAAAGAGGTGCAATGCTTTCTGTGATTGTGGTCAAACCCATGCAATGTCTTTCATGGCTCCCACTTCTCCCTCATACCTTCCCTTCCTCCAGCACCATTCTCTGTTTCCACCCCAGGTTTGCACATCACACCATCTGCAGAGCTGGAGGAGCTCCCAGGATGCTGGATAGGACTGGTGCCAAGAGCAGAGGGTGGCTTGTGATAGTAGTTTGGGGTAGCCGGCAGTCACCTAAGGATGCGGGACAACAGCACTGGGCAGCTTTGCCTAAGTTTCTTCTCATGAGGACACACAGATGTGACAAGAGATTGTGCTGGTGGAAGCAGCTACAGGTCCCTGACCTGAGTAGATCTTGTGGAGTTCATCCCTTGTGCTCCTTCCCTCACTCCCAGCCTTTCCTTGGGCTTCACAGCCCATGGCATGATGCTTGAGAGCCAGCTGCTCACCCCATACATAACCATGCTGCTCTGTGCATGGAGGGACAGCAGCCAGCCCCACTCCTGCATCCAAACACCTATGGGCAGACTGGGGAGAAGCACCCGGGTAGGTTTGTTTCCCAGCTGAGGCCTGTGAGCGATTGCTGGCCAGTAAATGTCTTTCAGCTGGGCTGCATTAGCCATGGGTGGTGCTGCCTGGAGAGATCGCTTCAGGGAGCAGCAGCTCTATTTAAGGCAACCTCTGCCAGCTGCCTTTGGGCTCTCAGAAGTGGGAGCAACTGTGCTAAGCTGCGAACCTGGGTGCTCTCCTGTGGGCTGTGGTCTTTGGGAGAGCTGTGCTTGTGCTGGAAATGCCTTCCTAACTGTAAGTGCAAGGGTTCACCCACTTTCCCTTCCCCCACCTTTTCCCTTTACTTCATTCCATGGGAAAGCAATCATAGTATCAAGTGTTTCCTAATAACTTTTTAGGTTGATGACTAACTTTTCAGCCATGCTGAGTGAAGGGTAATAGTCAGATATTAAGCCCTGCTATGAAATAGGTCTCCAAGTGAGAAAAGCATCGGGGAAGCCATGTAGAAGAGGGAGGCTTTTGAAATATCCCAGTTTCAGGAAAGTGTCTGTTCAGAGCTTCTGTGCCTGGGAGGCTGAAACCAATCTATTGCCAGGTAGAAACCCATAAGAAAATGAGTTTTGGTGGAGCTTGGAGCTAATGTTTGTGGCCTTGCCTTGCTGACTATGGGAAGGAGACTTAAGCAGTTTTCTCTTAAAATCCTCATCCTACCCTGGGGAAGGATATTGGATTTCAGTGTAGGCTTTGCAGACGGGCCGCAAATGAACTGAAGGGCTTGTGAAAAACGTGAGGAAGTCAGATGTGGGTTTGGATTCCAAAATTCCCCTCCCTAACAAGGAGCCATCCCAGTGCCATTTTGGAGGCTTTTGGCTCTGCGCTGCTAGATGCTCACTGTGGTGTCCTTGTTTGCGGCGCACAGAGACTTCCTAGGGACTTGTCTGGCACAAGAAGCTCATTGGTTTGGCCTTATGGTCCCCATTTGTGGACTGTAAGCTCCAGGCAGACCTGTGCTGTGCCTTCCTGCTCTCCAGCTGCAGTCTTCCATGAAAATTTTAGAATGGTGAAGGGGGAGTGAGCAAGAACAGGCTGAAAACAGCTTTTTGTGTAAATCAGCTGATGTGCTGTACAAAATGCAGGTCTAGGTTTTGAACCTAGAATTTTCTTTATTAATAAAGCAGGGTCAATGAATGTAAAGCCCCACGCAAAGCCTTTTATTGTGTTAGTCATAGCTTGAATCCTTTATGTTCCCTCTTCTAACAGCAAATATTATCCAGCGTACCTTGTTACAGTGTGGTCTTTGGAGGGTGTGGAAGTCAGTAATGATGGTGCCTGAATGCTGTTCCAGAGATCGCTGCTACAATTCACAGCAGATAATAGGAGACACAGCCAGACAGATAATAGAACTGACTGAGATCCATTTATTGCTAAGAGACTGTCTGAATATTTGTACATAGCCTGAGCCACTCCACCCTCCTTCATCACATTTCCCAGGAAAGAGGGGGGCAAGAAAAACAAAACACAAGCCTAGAGCAGAATGGGGAGGAAGGGAGAGATTTGCAGACTCTGATGCATTCAAAGCTCTCTTTTTTATGGTCCTGTTATAACTGAGCCAGAACGGTGTCGATTGGTAATGTATTTACTGTCTGCCTATACAAGTGGAGGTGTGGGATGACCACGGGGAGCAAGTGGTAGACTGGGACAGGAGCTCATCCCAGCCTGTCTGAGGCCTAAGCTAACATCTGATCAGAGCCATCTTGCCTTGCAGATAAATAAGCAGCACAATAGAAGGTTTCAGTGATGGGCTGCAAGCACAGCCAAAGTTGGGCATAACGCAAGTAGCCAGTAGGAAAGTCTGACCTAATTCAGAGCAGCATCATTCATTGCCACTTGAAATTTTCTTGGTCTTCACATGTTTGTTAAACTGCTTAGGCCTTGTAGAAGCTGCTGGAGAGATAATTTGTGTGCCAAAATGTATATCTGTCATTCAAGTTAGTTGGGGTTTTTGGTGTTTGATTGACCTTCCACTCACCTTTCCCTGTCTGGGAAGTGTTGGCAGTTCTTAAGGAGCAGAAAAAGTTGGGGATTTTTCTTTTTGCTTTCCATAGACTTTTCTAATGTGTTATTTGTGGATGTGAAAGTAAAATACCTGCTGTATCTATTCCTGATGGTTACACTTTGAGAGGGGCCCATGGCTGTGAAAGTCCCTCCCTTATGCCTGCTGTTGGCTCTGTGTTCAGTGTCAGCTGTTTTTAGGATGCTCTTGGTGAGGTGAAAGGAACAGGCAATAGAAAAGTCCAAACCAGCAACAAAGGCAATCCTGATGATGGCACCTCTTCCTACTTCTTTTTCAGGGTGGTGGAGGGTAGGGAAGTTTTGCTGTAGTGCACCTAGCTCTGGGGAAGAACCGTGGTTTAGTAGGTTGAGGAGAGCAGCTTTGATATAGTTAACTGCTGGTCACTACCAATTCCTCCCACTAAGCCTGGCCAGGCTAGTGGAAGAGCTGAGGCCCTGATGGAAGGGGATGACGTGCTGTGAGATAGCTCCCTACCTACCTGCTGAGCGATAACTGGCTGTCTTCTCTGACTGGCTTAGTTTCCTGGCCCCCTCTGTCAGCACATGTTCGGATGCTGCCAGTAAGTAAATCCAGCCTTGCCCCCACCTTACCCTTTGCTTTGAAATGCTTTGTTGATGNNNNGGTGGTGTGGAGCACATGTCTGGGATCCTGTGATCTGAGCCACTCATGGCTCCCAGATGTTAAGAGCTGCTCAGCTGGTGTGGAGTCTTTGCAAAGCCAGTGTTCTGTGACCATTTATTTTTATGAGCCACATCTATCTTTAATTTTATTTTTTTTTTTAAATTCAACCTGGAGGTGCTAAGGCCTTTTCTTTGCTGAACAGACAGTTCATTAGTAGGGTTTCTTTCCCTCCTTCTCCCCCCCCGCCCTCTTCCGCACCCCTGCAGTAGTCCTTGGAAGTCACTGAGTTCTGTTTGTAGTGATTTAGGTTGGACTTGTGTTAAGGAGGAAAAAGTTAACTCTGTTTAGATGTGCAAACATAGAATCATCAAATTGTTTTTGTTGGAAGGGACCTTTAGGATCATCAAGTCCAACTGTTAACCCAGCACTGCCAGGTCACCACTAAACCACGTCCCTCAGCACCACAGCTACATGGCTTTTTAATCCCTCCAGGGATGGTGCCTCCACCACTTCCCTGGGCAGCCTG
>VWZY01003509.1:542578-576545 GCA_013399075.1 Chloroceryle aenea
AAAAGTAATCAAATGTTAAATGCTCACCCAGACTATAAGCCTTGTTTAGAAATGTGAATGGGTCTATGTTCTCCTGCTGGCTTGGTAATTTGGTAGATGTTAGCACAGTGTAAATACAGTACACATACAGTTTGGCGTGGTGTTTATAAGGACATATGGGAACTATTGCTTTTATGCAACCTAGTACTGGGTTTAGTGCTTCTGAAGGGCTTCTGCTCTGGTTGTGATCTAGACTATGGTGGGAATGAATCATGAAGAGGAGCAAAATGTGCATATCATGTAAACATGGCAACATTGAAAGACCCAGATGGATGTGTAAATTCTGTTCAAAGCCAATACAAAAGAGCAAATGTAAGGTCAGATGACAAAATCTTTGAAAGGTAGGGCTGAGTGTTTCTTCTGCTGTTCATGGGAAGATTTGAGAATATTTGCCTGTTGTGCCATAAAGAGAACAATCATTGATACTGCTTGTCAGCCTAGACCTGTTCTGGCCCAGAAGAGAGGTGGGTTGCCAGCTACAGATCCTACAATGAGCCTGTGTGTTAACTGCTAGTGACTCGCTTGTACAGCAGAAATGTTGGACATCTGTTACCAGCCAGGGAAAAAAAACAACCTAGGAATGAGAGTATGAAATGTACCGCCTGAATCAATAAATTGAAGTTGCCACAGTCTTAATTTACTGCATATGGGATGTTTAGACCAGCAGGGTCTTCCTGACCTTTGCTAATTTAACATGTTGTAGAGCATCTCTGTGTCCCGTGACAAAAGATGAGTGTATATATGCAAGGCAAAATGCCAGTAAAGGCTTCCTAGTGCTGCTGTGAGGGTGTTTGCCAGGAGAGAATGGCTGGATGACACTGAGGGTGTACCAGTCCCCAAACTTCAGGGGGTAAAAAAAAAAAAAAAGGAAAACAAAAGTTATTCACATAATGGTCACTGCAGTCTGACTTGGAGGAGATTCCTTCCTGTCCCCAAATCTGGTAATTGGTCTGACTTTGCATGAGTGAGGAAAAACAAATCAACTGATCATGTGGGAGGCTTCTCAGTTTTGGGAAGAATCCCAACACCCCAAACTTCCACACCCCAAGGCTCACCTGCACCGAAGGCTGATCTCTGCTCCTTTTGTCCAAGGTGAGATGCTTTGGGGCCCAAGCTCATGGGACAAAAAGAGCAAAAACATCTCTCATGGCCCATTCCACAGCTGGAGCAAGTCAGAAAAGTCCATTATTCTGCCTTTTGCCTGCAAGGGACAAGAGTGTGTCATTAAGAAGGGTGACAACACAGGGTTTTCATTAGGCAAAAGGAAGGTTTCATGCAAGGCCAAGTTACTTTCATTGCTATGGAGGCTTCATGGCACTCTACTTCTCGGGTGTGGGCTCAGTCCCCCTATTGAGACTTGTTTATTCCAGAGCTCAGTAGGTTTCTGGGAAGTGCTGTAATAGCTGGGAGGAGATCCCACGGAGAGGGTGGATTCTCTCAGACACATGCTGTTTAACAATGCCACTGTCTGCAGAGGAACAGAAAATAAACAATGCAAAATCCCTGCCGTAAACCATGCAGTGTGCCCAAACACCAGCATATGAATAGCCTCTCAGAAGGTGGCTAGTGCCAAGCAGCTTTGCTGTTATTGTTTATTGTGGCAGAGGAACTAGAACCAGCTCTTCAAAGTAGTACAATATTGCCCATTCATAATGGGTTAATAGTTTCTGCAACTGAAACTGAAGTATAATGGTTCCTGGTGAAATGGGGGAAACATCTGTAGAAAGCAAGTTTGGAAGCAGCAAAAACTGCAATGAATTAATTTCATTTTATTCAGACAATGCAGGCAGGGAGAGATGAGGGCCCTGGTTGAATAGCTGTTGCAATTTCATGCAGTGAAACTGAGGGACTGTCTCTGAGGACTGATTATCCAGGCAAAAGCAGCAGGTGAAAGCAGTCAGGAGGTAGCAGAGTGGTGCTGATGGTGTCACTGTGTGTGAGTGGCTCTGTGGAGTTAAGTCAGATAAAGGTGAGAACACAACATCAGTGCTATCTGCATTCCCAGGGGTGTTTTACTTTGGATTAACTCTGCTTTGGATGACCAGTCCTAAGGATTGGATGTTGGTGGTCGGAGTGTATTTGGTGTGCTCTGGCATGTATCTCCCAGTCTAGCTTCATCTGGAAGGAGTCCAGATTGCATTCTCCAAGATCACCCTGTGAAGAGAACCAAAGTGCAGTAAGTGAGAAATAATGAGGGGTGTGCTTCTAAAGCACCCTGTTCATCTGAATTCAGATGCTTGTGTAGATATGCTCTAGGCGTGCTAACATATGTCTGAAGATGGAAGTAGCTTCTGGAGCATGTCAGCTGCGTATCTGGAAAGCCTAAGAGCATGTGTTTGGGCTGAGAGTGTGCAGGGTACCTTGACCTTGACAATTGTCTCTTGGGTGTTTATTTTTTGCCTGTAGGTCAGTTGTGAGAAGATTGTTTTACTGTTCTATGCACAAGTTGTGGGCAGCCTCTGGGGAATCTGTGGCTTTTGGAAAACAACTCCCTGATCCTTTGACATGGCCACTGAGACTTATATGTGGACTCTGGAAGGTGATTCCAGCCCTTTAGTGGTAAGCCTGTGCATAGTCAGTGCCTAGGTGGTAGCGAAGCTCATTTACCCTATACTCATCCATCCCAACCATTTGCAAGGTCACTTCATGCCAAGAGCAGAGAAGCTACTGCTGTGTCTTACTGAGTAAACTGGAGATAAGGGCTTTCCCCCAGAGAAGCCAGGTCACTCTAAAATAAGATAAACAACACCTATGCTAATTGCAGTGGAAAACTGAGAGCAGCTTGTGCTGGGCTGCTGTGTGCTCTCCCTCAGTGGGGATTCAGCAGAGCAGCTGGCTTCTAGGAGTGCTCTGGTAAGAAGATGCTCATAAGGGAACACTGTCTTCTGCACTTGGGGGCACTTTCCAGGGGCATTTTTTTGAAGGTGCTGGGGGCAGCAGTGAGACAGTGAGCCCTCAAGCCTGTTTTCTTATCACAAATGCCTCTGGTAGTGAAAATTAGTTTATCAGCACTTTTTTTTTTTCCCTTCCTCCCAACATGCGAGAGCCACTCAAGGTCATATATGAAGGAGACATGGATGGTGTGTGACAGGAGAGAGGCTGCAATCTGCAGCTGGCTTTCCAGCAGGGTTTGGGTACTTGGAACATTCCCAGCTGCAACATCTCCTCCTCCAGCCCAGCTGAACACTGCACAGTGGTGTGTCTGGGACACAGAGATGGATGGGACCTTGCTGTTTCTCTGTACTTAAGTGAGATGTAACAAGCTGGGCATCCAGCATGTCCTGCCCCAGCTGCTGACATGTTCAGCAAGAATAGCCACTGAGGGGATACTTAAAGGTGAGTGGAACAAGATGCTTTTCCCTGAACAGCAGCAATATAGTCCAGCCCTTCTGCAAGGACAGTGACTTTCAGTAGGCATCCATCTGGGCCATGTCCTAAACTTGGCTATAAGAAGCTCTCAAAGCTTAGTGCTCCAACTTAGAGCTCTTCTGTTCCTCCCTAGCAGCAGGTACTGTAGTGTTTAAAGCTCTTGGAGGGAAGATCCAAAAGCTGGCAGCTGCTGCAGGTGACTGGAATGATTCCTTAGGTCAGACCTTTACACCTGGTGCAATGTTACACTTCTGCCAATGAGTCCCAGGGAGTGTTATCCCAAGGCACATGAATGCTATACAGTTGCTTCCAGGGTTCGTGCCATTCTTGCCAAACCGTGTCTGTATTAGTTCCATTTCAAACCAGGTCCTGAAATGAAAAGAGCAAAAATAATGAGGAACCTTTTGGACCTGACCTGCCTTTGTGGGAGTATGTTCTGTTTGTCCTGCAAGCTCTCCAGCAATGAAGAAAGCAAATATCAGTCTGGAAATAGCTTCTCTTGAGTCTTGCTGGAGTGCAGAGTAATACTGCTTGCCTTGTTGCAGTTGTGCTCTGAGCTTGCTACCAAGGACAACCATCCATGTATTTCATGAAACCATTGAAAGCTCAAGAACTAAAGAGGTCTGGATAGAAGTCAGAATCAAAAGAAAAAAAAAAAATCCTTGAAGGGTTATTTGGCCTTGCAGAGCAGACCAAATTCTAGTTATTTTAGGAGTAGATATTTCCAATTTATTCTTTTAGATATCCCTTCACTGAGCTATTCGGCATGCCTGACAGTCTGCTGCACAGAATACCTTGAAGAATTGGGGAAATTTTATCTCCTCTCAAACACCAGGGAGGTGAGACATATGGAAACCAAAATCCACATCCTCAAAGGAATGTAGATTTGTAGTTTGCACTAGAAACTGGTGAAGATATCAGGATTTCCCTAGGGTTAGGGTTAAGCTGATTGACTTTTCTGGTATATAGGCATGTAATTGATTACCTTGGAGGTTCTGGGTGTTAAGCATTTTGCTTAGATCATGTTTGTAGAGGAGGATGGAAATGAGCTGGTGTCTCCTGAGCCATAATCTTCCCTTGCCTGAATTGCTGCTTGCTGCCCATGATGGTCTTTCTTACCCTTGACTCCGAATCAACTGATTTAAGCTCTGGGGAAGCCAGGTGGGAAAATGCTCTGATTTTTGGGAAAGTTATTACAAGCCTCTTCTTTCAGACTCAAAACACAAGACCTTTCTTATATTTTTCCTGTTATTGCCTTGTTTTCAGCTGTGCAGTTTGAACTGCCTGGGCTGGCCTTGCCTCTCCTTGCCTAACCTCTCGCAAACAGCCACGAATTTTTTGAAAAGGTCCCTGGCTTTCTCTGCCAGAACTCCTTAATTTTGCCTTTCCTCCTTGCAAGCCACACTTAAACAGCGCTTTGCTATTCTCTGGGAAAAAAAAAAAAANTTCACGGGAAAAAAAAAAAAAAAAAAAGGAGAAAAAAAAAAAAGGAGAGGAAAAAAAAGGAGAGGAAAAAAAAGGAGAGAAAGAAAAAAAGAAACAAAACCAATCCCCAAAAAACCCCAACCAAAGTAGGTCATGGTGTCACGTAAGGCAGCCGAGCGCTACCATGGAGCCAGGCGAGCGGAGCTAAAAAAACCATCGGATTGGACAAGACGGATGGGCAGCTGTGCGGGATAACCGGGGATGAAGGGATTGATCGGGAGCGCGCTGGGGTGGCAGGTGGAGGAGCGGGGCCGGGGGCGAGCGGAGCTGCCGGCTCCTGCTGCGCTGCGCCCTCTCCTGGCACAGGTGAGGATCGTCCCTGCCCTCCGCAGAAGCTTCCTTTGCTCTAGCAAGGAATGGGGATGTGTTTGTGTTTGTGTGTGTGTGTTTGGTTTTCCCATGGCTTTCCCCCCCGCCCCGCTCGGCCCAAATAGCCATGCAGAAAGCATGAGACACGCATGGAAAATCACTCTCAGCAGTCTCCAAATCCTTGGTTGCTAATAATTTTATTTATTTTCTTTTTACCCTCTGAATTGTATAGATTTATGAGTCCCTTGGTTTATTTCATTTGGGTTTTATTTCTTGCAGAATTAACATATGAAAAAGAAGGGGGGTTATGCCCTCCAGCCCAGCATTACTCACTGGGCCTGGAATAGATCTGTTTGGAAGATGGGCTCAAGCCTGGCCTTTACCTCTGAGGCAGGATTTGAAGCCACCCTAGTGTTTATTGAGAGAGATCCAGGTCTGGAGATGTAGCTTACCCCTGTGAGCACCCCTTAGTTTAGGGTACTGTTTACAGTTTGGTGTGGTCATCTCTGCTGCTTGCAGAATTGAGAATTTTAACCCATTTCGAGAAAAAAAGGGGTGGGAGGCAACCTCAGAAGACAAAAGTGTTTCAAAGCAATGCCTGCTGAGAGTTTGGGGTGCTAATCTTCTTGGAGTATTCCTGTAGGCATAGTGATTGTTTTTCATTTTTACCAGCCTGTTTATAGCATCGCCATTGTCACTCAAGACAAATTGACTTTGAATTTGTCCTGGGTTAATCCGTGCTGCAGGGCTCCTAGTCCTTCAAAGCAAATGCAGCAAGGATACAACCACTTGCCTTTTCACCAGGTCAAAGCTCCCAGCCTCTGAACTGTTGTGGGAGCACACAGCATTGGAGTATTCCTGGGTTTAGGAAAGCTCAAACCTTCAAAGCCTAGAAATTAGGGTCCTTTTTGAATTTGAAGGGCACTGCTTGTCCCTGAGTTACCAGCCTGATTTATGAGAGGAAATGGAAGTCAGCACATGATGCTCACCTCTGTAGGATACTGCTGCTTGCCTGTCTACAAGGTATGTGCTCAGAGAATAGTTTGAATCGGAGTACATTTCAACAAAGTCCATTTCATGCCTATCTCAGGAGTTTCCAGAACACGTGTCTTTGCAAGCAAAATATCCCAACTTTCATCTTGTAGTATTTGGAAGCGTAGCATGGTTATGTGGCTGTTCCAGTCTTTGTGAGACTGGGATAAGGGAATGGTGGTGTTTGGGGTAGTCAGTGGAGTGAAGGGAGCCTTTTGGAAGCAGCAGTAGATGAAATTGTGTCAAAGCACAGGTGATGTTCATATTGCATCCTCAAGGTCTTTGTCTTCTATTATGGTGACCTTCATTATTTCCAAGGTTATAAATCCAGTCAGGATACTGAATGGGGCTCTCCCACAACCGAGAATTGTGTTTTATGTTCATCCTAGTACCTTCAACCGTTAGTCAAATGTTTGAGACTGCTTGATGCCACTTATTTCTACTCTTCTGTTCCTGGTGGTCAGGAGGCATCCTGATATTCAGTGTTTCAGCATTTTGGAGGGCTCTTGTGCCAAATCGTCTCTCTTTACTAATTTCTTTCTTCTCTTGTTTTTTAAATGCTAGGAGTTGCAACAAAGCCTGCTGTCAACTGCTCGACTGGATTCTAAATACTGACCCACATCCAAAATTTGCAGTTGGTTCCATTTATTACAATGAGTGGAATTAATTCTCTGGGTCCAAGTACAACTAGATGAATCTAGATCATAATTTCAGGCTTTGCACCCCAAAAATATGAAGTTCATTTTCCTTTATCGTTTGTTTCTGTTGAGTAATAATAGTCCTGTACTACCCTTTTCAGTTCATAATCTATTACAAGCCACCTCAAAGGACAACGAGGCATAGAAAAAAGAGCATGACAACCCATGAGGGAACGGCACATCTCGCAGAACTGAAGTGGTAGAGGAAAATGGCACACTCAGGAAATTTGTTGTCAATATTTATTTTTTTTTTCCCCCTCTTCTATTCTGGCTTTTATATTTTAACCCACATTGGATTGTTTTCATTACCTGTTGACTCTACCTGTTGTGAAGTGCATGGCAATGGTTTTGTGCACTTTTTTTCTCTGGAGAGCAGCTTAACCAGTGCTTTGTCTTGCAGCAGTGGTGCAGGTTCTGTGTAGATCCTTTTTCAGCATTGGGTTGACTGAGGCCAATACTTCTATGCTGATATAGAAGGAACAAAAGACTGCTTAATACCTGCAACAAATCTGGGGTTGATGTTCTCCCTCCTAAGAGATGGCTCCTCTGTCAACAACCCCAACACAAACTGGAGAACAATGCTGCTCTCTCTTTAGTATAGAAGAGCTCAAGGCTGATTCAGTATCACCAATCATTTGCAATGTCAAGCTGAAATTTTGAGTAGCCTAGAACATTTATGGTAGTTACTGTCCTGCTAAAATAAAAACCCGAACTCATGAGTGACCTTATGGTAAGACTTGAATGACTTGTTTTCTTTTTGGGACTGATTCATAAAATAGGCCCAGCGGAAACAGCCAGGAACACATGCTATTCATAATAATGCCTCCAGAGACTAGCTCATTTCTTTTTCTCTTTCAGTGGTATTGTCAGGCTTCAATGCACTTAAAAACAGACCTGGCACGTAGAGCACAGATAAGTTAATGAAAGGATGAAGAGATTTCTTTCTTTCCTCCCCCCCCTCCTTAAACAAAGGACAATGATGATTTCTAATGAAACTTCCTTTTAAATTGGCGTTCTTTTTAAGCTCGCTTACTGTAGTTTCTAAGAGCTTTGCCTGCTTGCTCCAGATCTTGAAGAACTGAAGATATCTGGAGTTGCCATGTAGCTGGAGAAGAATGAACAAATCTTAGATTTATGAAGAACCAGGAGTACTTGTGGTGTCAGGAGAGTCAGCTATCATTCTTTTACTCTACACAGTCCTGGGGAAACAGCTGGAACATTGTGTACAATTTGCTGGTTACATTTCAGGGAAGATGTGGTCAATGGGGAGATGCCAAAGGATAACAAGGAGAACAATTGTAGATCTTGAAAGCATAACTTCAAAACAAGTAGAGGGGGGAGAAAAGCTGACTAAACTTAAATCAAGTACAACAGATTTTTTCAAAATGCATAGAAAAGCTCCTGCGGGGAGGAGGAAAAGACCCCGTTCTCCATAACAGTGGAGATTGGGTAGAAAATAATGCACTTAAATTGTAACAAGAAGGAGCAAGGCTGGACATTTAAGAAAGCTTGCTAGTGGCAAAGATATTGATGAAATAGTTTGAAGTATCTGGGAATGTCATGAGGCTCTTCAACACTAGAAACTTTTAAGACTAGGTTAGCCAGACATGTTAAAAATTATATACCTCATGCTCAGCTTCTGGATGTGACCAGTATTTGTTTTGGACACTTTCTAATAACTATTGCATCCTTCAAACTTAAGTCACAGGAAACTGATCTACACCATCTCTGCAAACCTTAAGCCTTAGAATACAGAAAATGTTTTACCTTGAGCTAAGCTACCAGATGCATTGACATCAGTAAATTTTGGATTGTCTTTGCAGATACCACGGGGAGACAGTAAACCAGGCAAAGATGCCCAAGGAGTTGATGCCTGAGACCTTGGATGAGATGGGTGCCTTGAAATCATGTAAGAGGAAGTAGAGTTAATTAATGAAAATGCAATTCTCATGGTGTTTAGTCCACATTAACCCCAGAGGGAAATGTTAGCTGGTTTTCCCAACACTGATGCCTATTAGACTATGAAATATTCTTCCCTCTGGGAGGTATTTAGAAGTGATTTGGACAAAGTGCTGGAAAATGTAGGGTCCTGTACACTTTGGAGACAACAAGCTCTGTACAGTGAGGGCATCTGAAATGAGTTCACTTTTCTATTTTGTCACTCATTTATTGGGTACTTCTGTTGATTTTATTTTGAGATCTACTGTTGGGAAGAGCAAGAAGTGCTGAGATGCTCTGACTGGAGGGCCCGAAGGGGCATAGGACCTAGTTCTACTCTTGTTTTCTAGTTTCAAGTCAGTGTTTCATATGTGCTATGTGTGCAATTTAGCAATGGTGATGCTAAAGCAATAGACTTAAGCACATAAATACTGGTGTTTGGAAGTTTGTAGTTAAATAACAAAACTCTAGGTCAGCATTTAGTCTTAGGTGCTCTGGCAAAGTGCTTGTATCTCAGCTGACTCCCTGCTGTTTTGCTTTTAGAAGGCAGTATGACATCTGTAACAGCTGTACAGGGGGTTATTTCCATCACTCAGCCATAAAAGAAACAGCAGTGTTATGGGAATGGTGCCTTTTGCATGTTGGTCTAAAGTACATCGCAAAGCAAGCAATGCCTGGACTTTTATGTTCAGCCAGATCCCTGTTCCAAGAGCATTTTCCTGTGCCACTACAGTAGGCATGCAGTCTGGTATCATCTGGCTCATGAAAAACATTTTTGATGTTTATCAGAGAGATGCTTAAAATCATTTTGTGTTTGTTGTAAATGGATCTGAAGGGACTCTAGGAAGCAGAAAGATTATCTAATCTGGTTTATTCTGGTGTTCCCATTTGGGAAAGGCAAACCTGTGGAACCCATCAGAAAGTCTTTTCTAGATTTGTAAAGCCAATACTCCTGGGTATTTAAATTATTTGCCTGGCTTTGGCTATCTTATTTCGATCCTAGCTTCTCACAGCTTCTGTAGTCTCTGGTTTGGGTCTAATCAGTCTGTTCAGTCCTTTAACTTTCACTTGTCTTTCTTAGAAATCTGTGTAATGTGGGAAAGAAGCTAGAAGGCTTTCTAGCTCAGAGTGATACTGTACCAATATTAACATCTGAATATGTGACCACATTGGCTCAGTATACATGGCATAGATATTTTTCCTCTGTCCAATGCATTACTTATTAATGAGATGTGCTGTATAAAACAGAACCGTTAATTTTTTCCCAGCTGGAAGCCTTACTGTGATGTTAACATACACTCCAGACAAGACTTAGAATAAAATTATGTAAGCAAATGATCCTGAAGCTTGGTGCTAATGTTGTATGACACCCACAGCCATTGTATCAACAGGTCATGAGCAAAATTCAATTCACTTTTTGTAGTGAGTACAAGAATCCTCCTTAGAGTCATGGTTTGTTTCTTGTGGGACTTGCTGGAAGCCAAGCTAAGCCTGCTATTTCCAAAACCATCAGGCAGAAGTTAACGAATCAGAGTAAATAACCCACTGCTTATTTCCTGAAACAAAGAGCACCTGTAATGTAAAAGGGGTAGCTGCCTGGCAGGAGGCTGGCAGTATTCTCCAACATATAGGAGTGTTGGGACTGGGAAGAGAGCTAGGGACAAGTGGATACACAGAACCAAGTGTAAATGTGGTTTGGGCTGGGAGACCTTTTTGTCAGGTGTTGGTGTCTCTTCAATGCCTCTTTCAGTTCCTTGATAATAAGCCCATGTTCATGTGGGATCTGACCTTGGGGGAGGTTAACACACTTCTACTACTGAAGGAAGCCAAGGCACACTCCTCTCAATTTTGGATGTTTGCTGTTGCTTGCAAGGCTGTTTCTATTTGTGTTGTCCTTTGGGTGTGATGCCTGTGAGGTGGGAATTGCTTTAAGCTTGGTTTGTTTGGTGAGAGAAGGAAGGCCTGTTTGTCAGGTATGTTCTCTTCTGAACTTCTTTGGCTTTTGCCAGCTTGGTCTCAGCCCTCAGGCTGAGGAGGCAGGTGTGAAGTGAGGTGAGATATTTAAAAAAACACCAAAACAAAACAAAACCAACAAAACAAATGCACCCAAACCAAAACACTTGGAGTAGGCATGTTTATGGGGGAGAAGGAGGGTTATTGCCAAGCTTAGGTGCTGCAGAAGGCACTGAGGGTCTAGACCTGTGCTTCTGCAACCCAGGGTATTGCTGGGGCTCTGCACATCCCTTTTGCCAGTGCTGTGACAGGAGATTGGAGGGCAGGGCCTTTTGTGTAGGAGCTCACTGGCTATGCCTGGGGTGAGGGAGGCTGCTTTTCTACTTGTCTTTAGGGATTTAGTCTGCCTGGAGCAGAATAGATAGTGTGGGAGCTGCACAACCAGCTGCCATGCACCTGCCCCTCCTCTCTGAGCAGGCTGCCAGACTGGAGCTTTTTCGTTATGTGGGCATTAAGGGCACCCTTGAAATCAACCTCATGCTTGAACTGCAGCCTTTGCATTTGCAAGGTATTGCTTCCTTGCAGTACCCCAGGGGAGACTCATGAACACGGGCTTCTTTAATGCTGGCACGGCATGGTCTTAGTGTAGAAGTTCTTTCCCTTCTTGGAGGCTTTACTCCTGCAATGTCAGGGCCGAGTCTGTCTCAGCTACGTGTGTTTGAGTCATTTTGAGAGGAGGATAGTCTTAAGTTCCACTTCCTCCTTTGGGGAAATGGAAGTTGCTTCAACAACTGACTCAGTTTCTCTAGCTGTAAGATGCAGGTGAGAACTGCTGGCTTTCTAGATACTGTTTGAAAAAATGTGGGATGTTAAAAAGAGTGTTATGAAGGTCAATGAGAAAACTCATCAGTCTTTGATCCTTTATAAGATGTTATAGCCATGCAGTCATCTTCAGTCTGTACAGAAGAAAGCAACAACCTTTCTGCTCATATGTTGAACAGCAAGAACAATGAGCACATAGTTGCTGCTTCCACAGAAGTTGTTCATACACAGTGCTGTAAAGGTAAACTCTGGGAGATAAGGAAATGCAGACAGGAGGCTCACAAATCTTCCAGCAGTGCATTGAAAGTGACTGTAGCATGATATGGCCTTAAAAACATTGGGTGGTGGGAGCTAAATTACAGAGTGGGGAAGTGGCTTTTAGTTTCTAGCAGAATATGGATTCTTTGCAGCAAGGCCTTTGTTCTCCATGTGTAGTACTGACTCAGAAATTTTGGGCAAGATTGCAGAGGAAGGAGTGGAGTTAATCACAATGAGTCCCTTCCCAACACTGTGGCATGAAGTTGGGATCAGCGGTGAATTCCCACAACAAAGCAAGAAATACTTTGCAAGATGCCATACAGAGCTTGTTCCCTGAGTGACCTTGCTGTTCTAGGTCACTGCTACCTACTGATGCCAAACCATGAGTGGGGTTTAGTGGATGGGGGAGGGAGGCAATGTGGAAGAGGGATGTTTGCCCATTGGACCACTGTTGGGCATGGAATGCTGCTGATGGGTGCCTGCCAAGGTTACATGGGAAAGTATTTTATTTATCATTTAAGCTGATAAATTATTGCTGTGTCTTCCCAAAATGGTGTTTCCTTTTTGCACTTTTTCCTGAATAAAGCTGTCCTTGTTTCCTACCAGGCTATGTGTTGGCAAGTGGAGGAACAGTGCCTGGCTAATGATGCTGCAGAGTAAGGAAATGCGGCTATCCCAGAAGAGCAGGCAGGTACACAGGGATGGTGTTCATGGTGCTCTGTACTTGTAAGAGGGAGATTGTGTGGATCCATGCATTATGGATGCTAGCAGCTCCTGGCAAAGGGCTTATAAACCCTGGCAGTCACCTTGATGGCAAGGATTCATTCTGGCTGGTGTGCTGGCAGCTCTGTTTGCCTCCAAAGTGCATGCTTTCCCTTGTAAATATTTTCAGTGGGCTGTTTTCCCAAGATGGTTTTGCCTACCATCACCTTCCATCCTCCTCTTCTGCATAGTCCCTCTTTAGACCAAGAGAGGATGTTGTTTATAGCAATCAGTGTTATAAACATGCCCTGTGTGCTTATTTTGGAAGATGAGCAGTTTTCTCTGTCACTCTGTAGAGTGACAACCTTCCCAGATGTCTTCCTGCTTTGTCCCCAGGAATAGGACAATCTTCTATTTCCCCCAGCTACTCTGCACAGCTGAGGAGAGAGGAACAGAAATTGGAGCAAGGATTCACTATGAATCATGACTCCTGGCTTCCCCACCCTAGCTCATCCTAGAGCTGCCTGGAGGCTGCTCCAGCTTAACCCTGCCGGCAAAATTGCACTCCTGCCACTTCTCTTTCTTGCCCTGGCTTGCCCTCTCTGTTGGGGAAGCTGCCAGGAATCCCATGCTACGTATGCAGTTGTGGGAGTGATACAAGCACAGCTTTGTGTTCAACACAGCATTTAGAAGCTGTTTTCCCATTGCTGATGATCAGAGCAACATCTGTCTCCTTGTTTGCAAGGATGCAATTGCAAGATGATGAGAAAAGCTGGGTTTCTGTGGCTGCCACTTATTATATCTCCTTAAATGCATTCCTGCACCAGCCGGAAGAATCTCATAATATGTAGATAGACCTTCTAATCTATTCTGCATTAACAAAAGAAACAGTGATAATAAAACCTAGCCTAACAGAGTAGGCTGTCAAGATTCCTTTAGGCAGAGGTCAGTGATTTAAGTTGGACTGAATACTGTCCTGTTTAGCTCTTAGGCACTAATATTTGACCTGGGTGCTGGCCATGGATCCCTGTATGCACCTTTACTAGCCCTGCCCAGGCTTCAGCACTAGTCCTAAATGTTCTCCTGAGTACTGGGGTGAAAGCCTCTGGATTTGTACTTCATGTGAGTACATGCACATTCAGGGACATTGTGAAGTATGCTCATGGACTTGAGTCATGCATGAGAACTGCTCGTCTCAAGGAGCCAACTGTGATTGAGTCTCTGAGGGGACCTGCATTTGGTGTCTTTGGCTGAGGTCACTTCCATGTCCTGTTACCTGCCTCTGTCTGAGCCCAGACCATGACTTCTGTATCTGTTCCTCAAAATGACACCTATTATTTCCCATTTGCTGTTCCCTAAGGGGATCCTTGTCCTGCTGTTGATTGCCTGGCTTCTGTGCTGCTCATTTCAGTTCCTTAGCTCTGTGGTTCCTCCCTTACATAGAGGGATAAGGGTTATACAAGTGGACTTCTTGAGGAGCAGGGGGTTTGTAAAGGCAAAAATTCTCCAGGCTTCTTGTCTTTTATTGTGCTTGGACAGGGTTCAATTATGTGGCATCTGTGGGATGTCTGTGTCCACTTTGTATGGCTATTTTTGTGGGCTTAGAGCTTTTTTCTCCTTTTTTTTTTTTCAGTGCCATTATCTGCACCATTTCTACTGTGTTAGTCTTCATCTATTGCTTTTTGGTGTGTGAGAAGAGTGCCTGGTTCTCAAGGGCTCTACCTCACACCTAGGATATCAAAAGAAGGTATTTTGGGCTTATGATCTCCCCAGGACTAAAAGCCGTTGACCCATGGCTGTCCGTTTTCACCTGAGGAAGGAGATAAGCATGTCTGGGTAACCTCATGATAACTATAGAACAAATGATCTGTAAACTGATAAAGAAACAGAGCCTTTCCCTGTTAAAGACAACTTGCCACTATAATGATGAGGGGCAGTGATCAGAGGGGTTGTCCAGATGTTTTGCTATCTTTCAAAGTAGATGTATGTATGCTTGGGGTGTGGATTGCAGAAAACTCTGTTTTCTTGTCAATGGAGTAACTTATATGTCTTTGTCAGCTCTTCAGGAAGTATGGTGTCAGTGGGAGTGCAGAGTCTCCTGATCTCTTAACTCTTTGACCTTACTTAAATTCTTTGAGTTCTCAGCAAACTAAGATTAATTGAAAGGCTTCAGATATTCAATAGGAGCTCATGCTGCCGTGACCTCACCGATTGCCACTGACAAGAGCAGGAAGAATAGTAATTTCGAGCTTCTACAGAAGCAGTTGTTCATCACCATGTTGGAGACAGATCTTGTCCCGTGGGTAAGGAACATGTTGGTGTGCTGAAGGAGGTGCTGTTATTTTCAGCACTTCTGGAGGTTTGACTTGCAAATAGAGATATTTGGAAAAAACTAGCAGACTAGTCAGTTGACAGTAGATGACAAAACATAATTATTGGCCTCTTTAAAGATGCTTATTTTCAGTGAAAAGGCTATACTGTAGTTTGAAGTGTCTTCTCTTAAAGCAGGCCACAGAGAAGGACATAGTGGCTAAAGAAAAGGTGTGGTGTTAGGACAGGATGCTAGATTCAAGCTCAGGAGTTAGCTGTGTTTTTGAGTAGGCTGCCAAAGACACATGACCACAGACAAGCCATTATTATATGTCTGTGACCTTGTCTTTATGTTATTTTCTTGAATGTCAAGCTCTTTGAAAGAGTTTACTGTTGTTGAATGCCTGCAGAGTCTAGTGCTGTGAATTTGCTTTTTGGACAGAACCATTAGGCACTGCTGTTATACAAGCAGTAGATAATGTTCATCTGTTTGAACTGTGTCATTAGTCTGCAGAACTCCATAACCTCTGAAGCTTCCTTTGCACTGTTTTCACCACCTGCATGTTTGAAGAACTGTGTGCCTAGACATTGGCAGAGGAGCTGACAGGCTGCATCCCATTATCTTGTAGGTATTTGAGCACTTTCTCCTAGTGTGCGTGGCCAGTGCTGACTGCCTTTTCCCACTGTCATAAGCAAAGCAGTTGTTGCTCATCTAGGTAATGTGTTCTGTCCTTACAAAGTCATTGGCACAGATTTCCCTGGCACTGGGTTTTTCCTCAGTGCCAGATCCCCTCTGTCACCTCAGTGGGTTGCGGTGACACACAGCAGTAATGCTCTCCACAATACTGATTCTCTGCTGATACTGATTCCTTTGGTGTATGTCCTTATAGGTCTCTACCACTTGTCCCCAGCAGCCTGCAGTGTCACTGTCACACCGTGTTTGTTTAAAACTGTTCTTCCAGTCTGCCTTGTTCTGCCAATCTGTCTTGATTTCTGTCTCCCTTGCCTATCTAGACTGTAAACCCTTGGAGTAAAAGGTTAGCTGTGTTACTCCTGCTGCAGTCAGTCATAGCTTGTCACTTGCTGGGGAATAGCCCTTAAACTTCTGCTCACAGGACAGGTTTGATTATATTAGGCAGGTCTAATTATAGGGCAGCTAAGATCTCAGGTGCAGCCTCTAAGCGCAATAGTAATATACATAATAATTTGGGTAGCTGATTGTGTTCTGAGACCTCATAATAACCAGAGGTGGAGTAGGTCATATTTTGGCTTTCCCCGAGTGTACGTTTTGATAGATCCAATGGGCACGTCTGCAGAATGCTTGCCCTATTAAAATTGCTTCTGTTATGAGATTTCCCATTTGGAGAAGTGATTACGCGTGCAATCCCCTGCAACTATAGCTTACACTCTCCTGATCCTATAGTAGATATCCTGTTATGGACCGAAGAGTGCTAAAACTTGTTTCCACAGATTCTGTCTTTCCATCCTCTTCTGTAAAGGAACAACATAAAAACCTTTTAATCTGATGTTTGACTCTGTGCAGAAGAAAACCCAACATTAGCCCACTGGCTTCTGTATTTACCAACCCTGATTCTGGAGTGTCGTGTAGTCTGGTAAAATCCAAACTTGCAGGAGCCCAGCACCAAGTATGCAACAGCTGCTGGGTCCCTGAAGTGGCCTAGGATAGAAGATATCACTGGGGAAAATACCAATGGTATACAAGGTAAAGAATGAGAACTGGTGTCAGGGGAATACATCAGTTTGTGGGTGGCTGTAAAAGATCAAGAAGTTATGCTGATAAGTAAATAAAGTTCATCTTGCACGTGCAAGGGAAGTTGCTGCCTCCTACTAGGACATCAAAGATCAATTTTGTCATTCCAGATGGTTAAAGAGGAGGCTCAGGCTCTCTCTATTTCTTGGCTAAGGCTGAGACAGGTGTGTTCTGCTCATACCAACCAGAGGAGTATTTAAACTGCCTCTCCTTGACTTTTTGATCTGTATTTTAGCTGCTTCTATTCTAAATTTCTGAAGCATGTCCAAAATGCTAGATGTTCAGGCACATGTGTCCACTTCTGGCTGGAATTATGGTACAGATCAATGTTTACTTGTGAGAGATAAAGCAGGACATCCTCTCTGGTTACTGCTGAGGATTGAATTTAGGTGCGCAGAGTCTGATGATTCAAGCTGGAAGTTGGCCAAGGACACTAAGGTTGACTGTCTTGCTTTTAGATAAAGTGGTATAATACCGTTAATGACCAGAGGAGATTTGTTTCTCTTAAACAGTTATCATCATGAAGCTTTTTGTGGTCTTCTTACGTTTGCAAGAAGTGGCAAAGGGAGAGCATCCTCTTGATTAGAGGCTCCTGGGGGGTAGAAAGGAGGCACTTTTCTCAAAACCTTGACACGTGGCAGAGTCCCATTCTTCTCCACTCAGCTCATGCTGGCAATACAGATGTTCCCTGCTGGCATTTCCCTCTCCTTCACTGTCAATTGATCTTACTGACTAAGTCTCATTTCAGCCCTGTAGTTGCATTTTTCCCGCAGCTTCGCGCAAGCTTAATATTTAACTGTGCTCTGTGAAGAGAGGCCCCTTCAGCACTGGGAGAGCTCCAGCGGGACATTCATCAGGCTCTGCACTGCTCTGCGCGAGGTCTGTGGCGGATGGCGACTTCAGGCAGTGTTGATGTGAAACAGCCGATGTTATCTGGCAGATGGGAGATGTTTGCTAATTAGCTTGCCTTAAACAGATTTTAAATAATTCTGGTCAGATTAGGGTTTACACTCTGCCTAGCTCCATACTGAGTTTTCAACTCTGGCTGCAGCACTGAATTTTGATTGGTGTAGTGATGGTTTTTTTGTGACTGAGCACACCTCTGGTTGGGGCCGTCCTCCCCAGCTACACTCTGAGCAAGCAGAGCCTATATCTGATTCAAGCTTCATTATCATGGGTAAATTGCCTGCTACTTTGCTCAAAGACATTCTTGAATAAGGGTTGGGAGTTGCCTTAGATATGTGCTTCACTGCATGGAGTGTAGCATGGACTAGTCCTTCAAATGGGTGGATTTGCTTCCACCTAGAAGGCTCCTATAACAAAGAGATTTAGCAAAAAAACAAGAGTAGGAAAGGATCTGTAGGATAGAAAAACCCTTATCCCAGAAGCTAAAAGCAAGATCATAGAAAACATGAAGTAATGAATAAGAGCAGGCAACAAAAATTTCAGATACTTTGCCTAGGTAAAGCACACTTATTTTTGGCCCTTGACATGTATCTGGAGCAAAACTGTCCATGGAGACCAGAATACTATGAGGTTTTAAGTTCTCCATGTGACCAGATGGGGTTTGCCGCAACAATAGGGTTTCTACTTGGTTTTGGGAAGGGCAGCAGTTTTGTTGGCATTACACAAGGCTATGTGTGATAAAATAAGGAACCTTCGTTCTCCAACTCTTCTGATTTATGAAACTGACGGAAATTAAAAGTCCATTGCCATTTGTGTAATTTTTTTTATTCCTCCAAACTGTACTGGATGTTCTTCACATATTAATTTGTGGATTACAGAATGTTCTAGGCAAAACATCAGTGGGACAGTAAAATGTTAATGCAAGACTTCAGCTAACATAAAATAAAACCACAGTGTTCTTCTATCCTGCTTAATAATGACTCAAGTGAAATGGGGACAGTTGTGTGGTCTAGTGGCTAGTGAGGGGTGTGGTCCTCTGGATTCCTGGAGCTGCTTCCCAGCTCCTCTTTCCCATGCTGGGTGACCTTAAACAAGTTTACCCCTTGTAAATTGGAGCCTGATGTCTGGCTAGGAAGCTTATTAGGAAACTTAATTTTTGAGAGAGCGTTTTGGGAACTTGAGATGACAGGTGCTAAATAAAGACACTTCTCTCTATTAAGTAGCTCTAAGAAAACACGCTGAGATTCCAATTTTGTGACTTTGGTACTTAGAGAACTCATCTTTTGGCTTTTTATGAATTGAGCACTCTTGATCTGGAGGCATCAAGAGATGACGAATGTGGATACTCCTGACCATTTTGCTGAAATGACTGTTGCAATTGTCAGCACTTTGGTTTATTGGCATTGGAAGAACAATGGTTTAATTTCCATGTCAGCAAATTATTCTGGAGTTAAACAGAACTATGTTGCAGTGGTCTTGAGCAAAGCAAAAGGTGCCCCAGAGCCAGGAAGTTAAATTGATTATAAATGGGAGTCAAGCAGGTTGACTGAGCTTTCCTTTCCAAGTTGAGTGTGAGCCATTGGTCAGGGAAAGCAAACAGCAGAAGAGTTTGTTGCAACAAATGAAGATTGGATGTGTAAGAGGTTATCTTACAGAATATCACTGTTAGGACACTTTGGCTAATTCTGCAAAGATGTACCTGTTGAAAGGGGATAACAAACATCTTCCTGCCTGAGAGGAGATAGGAAGTGAGGCTGTAAAATACTGAGACACTGAGAAAGAAAGAACAAGCTGTGTAATGAATTCCTGGCTGAAGAATCTTCATGTAGGTTGGTTCTCTATCTTAAATATCCTTCAAACAAAGAAAATGTTTTACACTTCAGTCTGTCTTTCCCCTCCCAAACCCTACTGCAAGGCAGCTCAGGTTCAAATGCCTAATCAGAACGTCCCCTAGCAAGGTGACAGAGTGGGTCTGATTGCTTCTGCACAGTGAAATGTGAGGTAAAGTCTTTGAGAAGAAAGCCTGGCACGTTCAGATTGTGTACCAGAGTTTTGCTATTGGATTTCGCTGGAACTGGATCAAGCTGTTACTTTGAATGCATCCACAATCAATTAATTTCAAGCTGTGTCCTCATCTATGGCCAGAGCAAATCAAGATTTTCTCCTTCTCCCTCATAAGCATAAGTGACATCATGTTGTTGGGTAAATGCTGCTTTCTTGTCCAGCCAGCAATTTGTCCTGGCTTGAAGAGTGGTAGCAGTTTTCTGCACAGCGTGTACTGTGCAGGACACCTGGAGAATATGCTTTGCATTTGCAAGTAGTTGTTACATATTTAGGTAGCAGAGAAGGAAAGATTGCTGATCTATGTGTTAGGCAGGCTCATGACTAATCTAGTGCTGGAGCCTTCATTGCATGGAAGACTACATTTTTTGTGGATACTTGTTCCCAGAATTAAGATTTGAGCACTAAATGCTTCCAAAGAACCCTTTTCCGATCAGGGTTGCACTTGGGCCCAGTTTGGTATTAGCTGTTGCATACCAGTCCGGTCAGCCCGTGCAAACCTCTTGGGGGTGAAAATCAAGTTTGGATCAGGAAGACAAAGTCCCATCGGAATATTGGGCAAAGGAGTACTGTGATGTTAAGCCAGTGTGCCTATTAATGAGGTCATCACAACTAAAATGATAATATAGCTCTTCCAGAGGTAAGCTGCTTATTTTCATTCGGGTTTCTTTCAACTGTTCCAATACCTGTATCATAAATAGGGTCCCACTGTCTTGCTACACCAGTGAAAATTAAAATTTGTGTTTTAGAAGAATTTTTGGAGTTCTGTTCCCTTGAAGACAATGTCCAGAAACCAGGATCACCAGAAGAAGGAAGATGAATGAAATAATTCACCTAAGGTCTTATAGTTAGAGGTCGCCATGACAATCCAGTTTATCTCGTGGAGTTGCTACTATAGGTCCAGATATGTCCTGATCTTCATTCTGCTCAAGCTGGAGAATTAGTAAGGAATAGGGTTAGGTTTATCACCATACCAGTAAGAAAAATTGATGAGCTGATCAATTAGTGTGGCCTAACATGCAACCAGCAAAACAATCTGCTTTTCTTTTGAAACCAGGCCAGGATATTGGAGAAGAGGCATGGGTACGTATGTGAACGTAGCTGGATGGGTGTTGTTTCAACTTTGACAGTGCTAACCATGACCCAGTGTGAGGAATTAATCCTGGGGAAGGGATGATCACTGAGCCCGCTGTGCCTCAAGCTGGTCCTTTTTCCTCTTGTTCTGTCCTTCATCACTGAGCTAAGAGATGAGCTCTTTCCTTCCAGGTTGCCTGAGGGGAAGCAGAGGTGCACCCAACTCTTCATGATACTCTCTGTGTTTAGTGTCTGTTGTTCTTTTGTGAGGCAGTGACTTGGGTCTTGGAGCACTTTTACAAGGCTAAAGTAAGGACAAGAGACGCCCACACTCCAAATCTGGCCAAGGTTTTACAAAGTCCCCAGGTGCTCCTCCATGCCGACAGTCTGATTAGTACACATTAATGAACCAGTTTATAGTATCTCATGGAAATTCCTGGTAGCCTGTGACTGCCATAGACAGATGTGTTACCATTTTGCAAATGTGGAGTTAACTTCATGATATAATAGAATTATTTAGAGAGCTGGTGGTGATAGGATTATGACTCTAGAGTGTCTGACTCTCAAATCTATGTTTTCCTTTATCTATCCTCCCCAGACATTATTTAGAATAATTTCTTCTTCCAAACAAAAATTAATTTTGGGAAAGGCAGATTCCCAACTCAGCTATGAAATGTCATCGCTGTGATGATGATGATTATTGGATGCAGCAAATGCATACATAATTATTCTCACTGCTCACAGAGCAGCAGATAGGCCCATTTTCTGCCTCCTGAAATATATAACCCAAGACTTCTCCTCATGCTGTCTGTTCTGTGCATTTTCATGAGCTCATTCCCTAGGGCTCACTGTGAAATTGTTCTAATTTTTCAATGTAGGGAGGAAAAATGAAATAATTGTGTTGGAAATGGCATTGATTTGTCTGTGAAGGCATTACAGCTGTTTCTCTTGAAGGGACAAGAAGAGGAATTCCTGACAGTTTTTGTTGTGGGCTTTTTTTGTGGTGTTTGTTGGGTTTCGGGGTTTTTTTTTGGTTGTTTGTTGTTTGGTTTGGTTTGGTTGTGGGGTTTTTTGTTTGGTTGGTTGTTTTTTTTTTCTGGTTTGTTTTTTTGTTAATGCAGAGAGGTGGAGAGCAGTCTGACAGTAAGAATGCAGTGAATTTTGGAAACTGTTCTGAAAGTGCTTTCATGTTATGTGTGTGAGAATGCAGAAGAAGGATATATTCTTAAGAATATATTCTTAAGAATATATTCTGACTTTCAGATGTGTAGCTTGGTCCATGTCATTGGTTATAACTGGATCTTGGTGTAGGGTAACTTATTTGATGCAAAGGGTTGTGTTTGACAGCCTGAACTTGTCAGCTTTGAGTTGCATAAGGGAAGGCCCAGTGGAATATATAATACAAATGTTCAAATAATATAATGAAAAATACCCTTCTGAACTCTTTTCCATTAAATATGAAAATTAAAATGACTTAACAAAACACTTCTCTGTCCCCGTCTTTTAACAACAAACAAAAGCTCCGATGCAGAGTCTGAAATTGCTCATCAAGGGAAGAGACCAGGCTAGGATTTAGTAAATGGCTCTTTTTGAATAAAGCAATTAGTTCTAAAGAGAACATGTCATCTTCTGTACATTGCTAAGGTAGAACAGTCATTGTGCTTTCTGGCACTCCATCAAACTGCTCCTTGTGCATAGTTATTGGAGAAAGTGCATTTACACGTACTGTCGACGTCTGATGCCGGGAAGAGGTTTCTGAAATAACAAGACACGGGCTATTATGTGTATTAGCTTTATTATTTTTTTAAAAGTGTCTTAACCTTTGGGGACTGAAGGTACTTAATAATATGTTGCAAATACAGTGTGCCAATGTGGTGTCGTCATAGCTCAGGTGCTCGACAATCAAATGAGTACAGATTAACTCTTAGTTGTCCATTGACTTTCTAGCTAGCTGTTTTTATGTCTAGAACTTGCAGGGAGTCCACAGAGCAGCAAAGGCCAGCATAGATCTGTCACCTTGGTGTACTGCCAGAGACTGTCTGAGACAATGTCTTCCACCACCCCCAGGTGAGGTTAACCCACCCAGGACATTGAGCGCTATGCTTTTTCTTAGGATGACACCTGACTTTGTGTACATAGGTACAGGGTGCCCTGGAGACAGAGCATGATCAGACTGCTTGCATCTCGGGAAGCATGTGTTCGTGGAGGTCACTTGTGATTTATATGAAGGAAAAGAAGGATAGAGCACATTCCCATTCCAATAACATACAAGTCTTAAACCTGCAACCAAGGTATTACATTCTTGCAAGATTTCAAATAAAGAAGTTGCCAGAGACAAAGGAAAAACTGTCTGAATAACTCTGAAGAGAGGAAAAGACTGAAGCCTTTGCTTGGTTGTTACTAGACAGAGGAGCAACAGAGGAGAACTTGCACCAGGGAATTACTTGCAGAGCAAGAGGAATTGTTTATTTTCTGCAGGAAAATGTTTCTTGGTGCTCCCAGAAAGACAGGATGATGCCTCATAGCCTGCTCAGCTAACAGTAATCTAAGAGCCACCAAGTACCAAATCACAAAACTCACCAAGGAGAGGTTGAACAGCAAATGATTTATTAGCAGTGTAGATGGGACCTGAACCTCTCATGGACTGAACTGTTCAGTCTCTAAATAGGAACAATATGGAATGATTTCTTTATTGTGGGTTTTTTGTTTGTTTTCCCCCTCCAGCATCCTTGGTGTTGAAAAAGCATCCAGAATGGATGTCAAGGAGCTGTCCTTTTGAAGCATGGCAGGCACATCACCCTTAAGTCAGGGAAAAGATCCACTTGAAGTTGATTTCTGTTACTATCTGGGTGCAATTTGTCATTCATCATCAGTGCTCTGTTTGACATAACTGTGACCCACCAGTATGTCTGGATGTGAAGCTAAGGAGGCAGAGGGAGAAAGGTCTGCTGTCTGTAGGTACCTAACAGCATAAGCTCAAAGCAGACAGCCTTTTTTTGTCAGATGACATAAGAGCTTTATAGGTGGCTTCTAGTATTGTTTTGTTTTTCCTTTGGAGCTTGAGTGTATCTGAGAAATTCAGATGACTTTTAAGAAACAGGTGAAGAGGCTGAGCAAATTCTCAGGAGAATGAGTTGAGACACAGCTCTTGAATGCTACCTGGTCAGTAGTGGGATTATCAGGAGATAACTTCAACAGTGGCACAACCACAGCACTTCTTTTTTTGTTCGTTTAATTCGGGGGGGNACTTTTCTCTGTGCAATGTGAAATTGAGTGATGTGAGAGTGCAGTAGAGAAACTGCAATACTTTGTCCAGGGCGGAGGCAGAACTGCTGTCATTTGAGTCAAACCTTGCATCTACAGCCAACTGTTGAATGCTGGTGGGCCCAGGACTTGTCCTTTATGTAGCAGAAGCATGTAATTCTCCCCTGTTGTGCAGGCCATTCAGCAGAGAGCAGTGCCAGTCTTTAGAGCATGCACATTACAGGTAGAGATGTTAGGATCACTGAAGAGGTTAATGCTTGTCCATCAGAAGCCACTGTTTTCAGGAACTCACAGATTGCAGTTTAACTACTTCAGCTGATGTCTCCTGTGTGAAAGGTCATTCTCTCTGATTTTGATCTTGTTTTTGTTTTCTTTCTTTGTGTTTTGGAAAGTTCCAGTTAAAGTCGTTCAGCTGTTTTGGAGAAGAAGACTGGAAATTGTTTGCTAACAAAAATCAGCTCAATTTTTCTCAAGTTCCATACTTTAGAGCAGGATCTTAGGCTTTAGAGGACAAAGGGTTCATGAATCCAAATGCTGTAAAGGAAGTGCCTTGCATGCCAAGGAAGCCATGTATTTCCAAATTATACATATCTCTTCACTCTCAAAAAAATGGAAAAGAGAAAAATATAAAAAGCTGTTCCAGTACATTCAGTGTTTGCCAACAAATCCTCCTGATATTTCTTCTGCTGGGATGGGAATAAGGGTGAAGCTGAGCAGGTCTGTCTTTGGTGTTTCTCCCAGCTGAAGGGGGTTATTGCAGGGTAAGGCCCTAGGAAAAGGAAAATGTAAATCAGATGGAGATGGCTAGAAAGTGGTGGATATCCTCAACCACAGTACAGGAGTTAGATTTCAGAGCCTTGTTCCAAAGCATGGTAAATCTGCATCTTAACTTCTTGGAAAAACTGAACATGGACTAAACTGTTCTCATCTTTCTAGTGGAAGCATTGCCAAAAAACCCCATCCTTATATGATCATGTTAGACACGTCTTCCTTAAGTCTAAGAAAAGCCCTTCCATAGGCTCTTGTTTTGACAGAAATAAGAGTTATGCTGCTGGTATTGGTATGAACACAGAAGCCTTCCAGGTCATAGACTCCTCTCCCTGGTCTGGTTGCTCAGAACAAACCTGCTAAAACTACAGGAAAAATTGAAAGCCTTAAAGAAAGCCCTGTGTAGAAGACTGCTAAAATCACAGATGACACTGATGAATGGGGTAGGGAAGAGGAATCTTGTCTCACTGAAGGAAATAGTTATGGATCTCATCACTACGAGAGTCTCCACAGTAGAGGTTAGGATTAGACTTGTTAGCTTCTTTATGTACTTATAATGCATAAACTAAAGGAGGTCTCTGTACTGCAGACAACGCTAGTAGAACTCTGTTTTTTCTCTGCTCATAATCATAAGAAAACAATCTTGCACTCTCAATTCATTGCAGCTTCATAACTTTGCTTCGAGTAACAGTTCTTCTATAAGCTTTGGGAATCCACTTACCTTCCCCTCATGCCTCTGGAATTCAGGACAGGGGCTTGCTCATGGAAGTGCTGGTATTCCTCAGGGTGATCTCAATTCCTTGTTGGAGCTCTGATAGCTGTGATTAAGATGAAGCATTGAGCAGATGATGAGAGTGGCCACTGAACTCAGGATTGCATGCCCATCACATTTGTATCATTCTAGTCCCTGACTTGCTCAGCATAAATGGGGTGCTGCAAGAGCATTACACAACCTGCAGTGGACTGTGAAGAGGAGTTGGTTGTCTCACAAAGAACTCCATGCAATGGAATGAAACCCTAAATCACGAGTTTATATAACTAAAAAAATGGAAGATGAAAGCCAAGAACTGTATAAAAGCATGAGGATTTTCTGCCTTCATGGGATGAAGCCTGGATGCCTGGAAGCAAAGACCAAGTTTCATAGGAGCATCCAGATCCGGCTGGGAATGAAATACCACTTTCATGTCTACCTGACAGGTCTAAATTGATTTGCTTAGCTGCATGGACACCCAAGAAGCAGCCAGCTCCATGGCTCTCGACCAACCAACTCAGCAGCTACCTGCTTGAGTGGGTTTGCTTCTTACGTAAAGCTGCTGGCTGATTGTTCAAACAACCTGGGGCACTTAGTTGTCTTCTTCCAGCAATTCCTATTGCTATATTTTTGTCTGAGATTGAGCGTCTTGAACATTCCTAGGTGAGTACTAATGCAGTTTAGATGTTTTGTGGATAGCAAAAGAGGCCTTTCTTGGGGAGGCATGGTGTTAGGTAGCTCTATGTATTCCATTCTCACTCCTCCTGGAAAAAACTCTTAGCTCCCGAGGAACAGAGCCCTCTGCTAACAGGTGCTGTGGTGCCCATCCTGCCTGGGGTGTGGGCAGAGCTGGAGCATGCTTCTCTTTCTTACTGTCTGAAATCTCAAGCTCCTCTGTGATCTTTTTTGTTGTATGTGATTTACTAAGAGACCTTCTGGGAAAGTGGCTCTTCTCTTTTTCTCTCTTAATTTGTACACTTGATTCCTGGGAATGCGTTTAGAGGGAGAGGTCAGAAAAATGCCTTTTGCCTAGCAGTGAAGTTATTGGCCAGAAATGTGAAGCCAATGCCCCAGAGAACTGCTGAGCTACAGCACTTTATTCCTGGAACTGCATGAGGCAGCTCACAGCACATGGGAGCTATTGCCACCTTGTTGATATGGAGCTTTAGGAAATTATGCAAATGCTTTCATATCTGAGCAACCTGGAGCCCTGGATTGTGAGGCTGGTGGTCATTCGCCTGTGAAACTACAGAAGCAGGGTATGCAGCACGCTCTCTTCTGCCCCTGTGGTTTCTGGTAACACATGGGTGGTGTGTGGAGAAATGAACCCCCTTGTGCACCTGGTGGACAGTGCTATCCCTTTTGTGATGTGTGTGGGAGCAATTCCTTCCTGACCCCGGGGAAGTTTGGCTCATGTCCTAAAGAGCAGGATTTAGATCACTTTTATCTTTATTCTTCAAGCTACAGGAATTATTAATGGCTATAAAATGACCCAGCTGCAGTGTTTGACTTGGTGACCTTCAGTGACAGTGAATTTTGCAGGCTGGCTGTACAGTGGTGGGGAAAGCTTTTCTTTATTCTTGAGGAATGTGGGAATGATTCATAGAGATGTCAGAGTGGAAAATGGGCCCTAAGAAATTGTCTGCTTCATTTACTAACACTGATTTAAGCAGCTGAACTTTGTGATGCTGTCTGATGAGTAGGGCAGAAGAGGGAGGAGGAGATGTCTCCCGATTCACATGGAGCAGAGCATTTATCCTGCAGCACAAGGGCTGTGTTTACCTGCAGTACTTCTGCACTGTAAGTTCCATTTCTCATTTAAAGGTGCTCAATCCATCTGTGCATTGGTGCTGGCCTGGGAGCTTTGGATAGTGAAACCCTCTGTACCACCCCCTGGAAATGCTGCCAGGCACCTTTACAATGTCCTGGATCTGTACCCTGGTGACTCAGGCCATGGAGTGAAAAGTCCTTGGCCTCCCTGTTCATCCTACTCATCAAAAGGCCCATTAGGATGAGCTGAGCTGAGTATTTTTCTGGGATAGAAGCCACTGAGTTGATTTGGTTGATCATGTGCAAGTAAGCAGAGAAGAGCGCTTTCTCTCTACCAGCTCTAAGTGGATCCATGAGCTGAGGAAAAAAAAAAAACCTGCCCAAGTCATTTAGTTTCATCATTCCTTCAGTGGCATGAAGTCTGTTGTAAGACTTAAGAGGTGCACTTTGCAGCCAGCCCGGGGAGACATGGCACACTCCAACTAGAAAACCATCTCATCTTATGATGACCTATTTTGAAAGAGTAAATTTGTCTTCTCTGACTTAATTTATGTGCTGATTCTCGAGTTCTGAGAGCAGCATTTGACAGTGCCTATACTGCTATTTGTATCGCAGACAATCACCAGCTTAGTAAGAGTTTGTAATTTGACTAACAGCTCATGACATTATTCTTATTATTTATTTCTGGCAGAACAAATGCAGCAGCAACTTTCTTCTATGGCATCAGCTCCAAATGTCTATGGCATCCGATCAGCCAAGGCTCTTCTTTTAAGAATTCAGCCATACTCCCCCACATCTTGCTAACTTTACAGTCCCCCATGGCATCTGTGTGCAGTGAACTGAGATGTTGAGACTAAATGCAATTTGCAATCAGGCTTCTGTTAATGTGGAAATGTGCCGTCTGCTCTCCTGCAGTATGGATTCTCATTCTGTCTAGCATATGGTAGCATTAAATCCAGTCTGGAGTTCCTCTTGTTACCACGCTGCCAGTCCTTGCAGAGTGGAGAACCCTGAAAAACAAGCGTGAGAAATATATTTTTGGAAACTGGCTCTCCTCTAGCAAGGCTTGTTGGGAGCTATCAAAAGGAGACCGTACCTCAAAAACTAGCCCTGACAGCCATCTAATGAAGTACAGAAAATGGACTTGAATGCTGATGCAAAAGCCATGTACTTCCCAAGGCAGGTATTGCACAGGGAGAAGGGGACAAGGAGAATCAGACAAAAGCAAGTTCATTATTAACAAGTTAAAAAGCTAGAAGCAGTCTGTTCTGCTACCAGTATGGGAGAGATTGTGATTCAGGAAGATAGCCTCGGGTATGAAGCCGACAGTTATGTAAAGACTTGATATAAATGTAGGCAAAACAAGAAATACATCCTTCCACAGAGAAAACAAACAGTTCAGCCTTTTAGCCATTAAGTATTTCATCCCAGCCTTAGCTCATTGTACAGCACATAAAAGTAGCCGTGGAATTCCTTCGGTGTTAGCATATCTCCCATTGTCATGTAAGGTAGTTTAATTTTAATTTTGCTATTTGAGTGTTATGAATAATTCAGAATGTTTTCTCACTGTCGGCTCTGATGGATGTCCTCGACTCTGCTTCCCTGAGGCGCTCAGAGCTCTAGTCTTACTGAAAAAGATACAAGCTAGATCTGAAGAGAATTGGGTTTGAGGCAAGAAATCTATTGCTGTTGCCCAGCAGGGACATGGGCATCTGAGTCACAGGCTTGCAGTGCTGGCTTATTCACAGCTTTCTTTGGTCAATCCCACCCTGAGGATCACAAGCATCTGTTCTACTCATGCACACTCCTGATTTTTGTTGCTTGCAAAAATACTGATTTGTGTTTGGTGCCCTGAGCCTTTGACGTGTGAAGAATCCCAGAGTTAAGGTTGTGGGCTGAGGTCAAAAGGAAAAGTTATTAAGTGTGTTTGATCTTAACACCTGCTTTTTCTTAGACACTTCCCTGACAATTTCTTCTGTGTCAAAGTTATTTCAGTGTAGGCCTGTATCTGGCTGTAGACAGAAGTAGTATCAGTCACCCAGGAGTATGATTACAACCATCTCAAGTCCTGAGATGTAGGCAGGAAAGGTGGCAGCAGATCAAAGGCTATTTTTCTGTTCTGGAAGATTCAACCCTGTATGGTTGAAGCTATGAATGACTGTATCATTCCAAAGTGCTTCCTGGCCATATTATGTTTAAGAAAGATGTGCCTGTTGTATATAGCTGCTTCTTTATTACTCTTCTCTATAGTTCTTGATAGAGCTAAGACAGGAAACTGTATTACCTGGCATGGACTTTGGCTCTGTCATTGGTTCTTGTATCTGCAATATCTTTTTGTGAATATTTTAATGTCCTGACCCATAATGCTGTGTCAGTCTTGAAGGGGACAGCTATAGCCATATCTGGGGGGAGAACCACAGAAAAACCTCTCACACACACAAGACCAAACCAATAACAACAAAAACCCAATCAACCAAACAAAAAATCCAACATAAAATCAACCAACCAAACAAAACACACAAAAAAACCCAAACAAAGAAAGAAATCCAGAAGCAAGCTGTTGACTACTGTTAGGTTGTTTTTTTTTTCTTGGAGAATGGACATAGATTGGAGACAGATCTGGTATGGATTATTTCAGAATATTTCATGTGTGCTCTCAGGTGAAAGAACTCAGTATGTTACATGAAGGCAGAATATAGGTGTGCTTGTCCCAGCCTCAGTCCAACCTCATCTGTATTCTTTGCCTCAGATGAAAATGTGAGGAGTGGCTGAGGTGAGTCTTATTTTTCAGCTTTAGGCTACTACAGTATTTGCTTATTGTGGCTAGTGAAAATGAGGGTCATTTCTGTCATGAGAACTGCGTAGACCAAGAGGCATCTCATCTCCCCGAGGAGGTGACTAATCCAAACTTAATCCAGGAAGATAAAAGTGCAGTTAAAGTATTTTAGCACAGGTTTAAATTCTGAAAAATACAATGCAATTTAAGACTAAGTGCGTATGTTTACCTGCTTAGGTGAGTATCGGGAGAAAAGGGGGTATTCCCAACTAACTTCAGAAGTCAGATTCTTAAACCTCTTTGTGAGAAAATCTGGATGTCCATTTTTTTCCTGACTGTGAGTGGTTAGTTTGTCCTCAGTAGCAGGAGAACAAGCAGCTCCTCCTTGTCATGTTTATCCTAAATGTGACAACAGTCAGTTCCTAACTGTGTAACTCCCTCTCCTCCTACTCCTCCACAAAGCATACTCAGTTGCCTCAGTGATATCCAGCTGGGCTTCATCCCAATTATTTGTTTTTCTGGTAATCATCCATATTTCCATGTTAAAAAAAAAAAAAGAAAAAAAGGCATTGGAATAACTGTGGTTTTGCAAAGTAAATAACTGAGCAGAAACTCTCTGAATCTGGAAAGGAAAGAAGGGTGGATTCTTTTTTGAGGAGGAATTTTCTTTGGTTTTAACCTATATCTTCAGGTTCCATCACCAGAGACCTAAAGGTGTGCTGCACTTCTCTCTGCTCTTGTGTTTTGGTGCCCCATGACAACAACAGACAAGGCCTGTGAGGGTCTGTGCAAAGTTTTGTTGGCACTGATACCACTGTGCACTGGGGAAATACCTACAGCTCTCAGCCCTCAAATGCTTGTGGATTCAGTCTGGCAGAGTTTATTTCAGATGACTTGGATCTCTGCCCTAAATGTTATCCCTGCCTTGAAAAGCAAGTGGTCTGGTTTGCAAAGGTAATGTCCTCATGGTGTCCAATGGAGACCTCTGTCCCGTCACTGCTGATCATCTTGGTGATCTTAGCCCTTCTGATGATTGAAGGTGGTTGGTCTTCATATGCCTTTGACATGAATCACCCCTCATTACATGGGAGTGCTTTTTGTGGCCATCTCTCCAAAAGGAGGTTGTCCAACAGGGATGCTGTGTATGTGATGTGTGACTTGGATTTTTGTTGACTCAAGAGTTTTCTTCCAGAGCCACCTCCAAGATGGGTCACGTTTTCTGCTTCTACTTAGACCTTGCTGATCTTTTGCTACTTGTTTCTCTTTTGCTTTCTAACCCAACCCTTTACTGCAGCTTTGACTGTCCTATTTCTAGTTCTGATCTCTGAGAAAGGTTTACATAAAGAAAACTGCAGTATAAGCAATAGAAATAGATGAAATTTCTTCTACTTTCCACAGACTGTAATGAACTGTCAAGAAGCTGGTACAGAAGAAGCAGTATTAAGGGCCAAGATTAACAAAGGCTGCACCTTGGGCATTTGGTGAAATAAAAGGGGAAAGTTGAAGGCATATTTTTAGAGATCTGTAGATCACAGATAATGGTGTTGCCATGGTGTTGATTACAGAAAACGGCTGTTAGTTTACTTGTAATTATTTAAAAGAAAAAAAAAATAGTAGTGATCAGGAGACCATTGGAAATAAATGGACAGTTCTGTAGATATCAAATGTCTGATATTCTTAGTTCTGTTGCTGTGTGAAGTAATTTAGAAAAATTCCTTAGAAATATGCTTCAGGAGAAGGGAGGGGTGTGATTATTTATCATTGCCTGTGTTATTCTGGGGACTGGTATCAAAGGCAAGTGAAGCTATTGATTCTCTGATGGGATTTCAAAAGAAGAATTATAAGGCTGTAAAATGTGTGTCTTTTTGACCTTCATCTTGTGGTCAGTTGATTTCCCCTTGCTCAAACTTTGGATAAAACAAGCTGGTTCGACGGAGATTTTTATTAGTTCATAGCACATGAAAGGCTCTAGTCCTGGGCAATTTTTGAATGACCAAGAAGTAAGAACTTCTCACTTTTGTGTAACATGGTCTGCATACAGAATAATGAAGGGACAGATGTCTCCATAGTAACCTATAAAGCAGACATGTCTACAGCTTCTACTCTGATAGTGTCTTTGGTAAATATATTGTACCAAAAAGAAAATAAATAAAACCCACTTTTGGATCATGTGACTTCCATTACTACTAAAGAGATTCTGGGTTCAAGATCTGTTCCTCCGATTCCCCTTATTTGTTATATTTGAAGTGTTTGAAGAAAGTCAATAAATTTGAACAGATGTGAGTTGCCTTTTCATTATGTTGTCTCTACCTGAAGGGTTCTTCTGCAGGTGAAGAGATAGGGAACTGTGAATAGTTTTCAAACATGTAAACAGGTTCTGTAGAGAGAAAACATTCACATTGCCTGTGGATAGGGCCAAAAGCCTTGGGCTTATGTTGAAAAAGAAAATGTGATCAAGCCTAGACATGGGAAAGTATTTTCTAAGAGTAAGAGAAGTTAATCTTAAATGGATTTCTGAACAAGGTTATACAATTTCTTTTCTGGAGATGGGGGTGGGGAAACAAACCACAAAAAAAAACCCAAAACAAAACCAAACAAACCAACCCAAAACAATAAAAAACAACCCAGCCAAACACACATACCACCTTCACTCCTTCAGAAAACCAAAACAAATCCAACCCCTGAAAAAATCAGACCAGGAATTATGTAAGTGGAGATGATCATGTATTAAGAGAGGGAGGTTGGTGCTGGTGACCTTTTTTTAGTTCTTGTTCATTTTGCATTCTATGATCCATTAAGTTTCCTATGGATTTCTCCTAGGAAGCAGGTCTGATTTTTCTGGGAAGAGGATATAAAAGCTGCTTCTTGATTTCCGTCTGATGCCACTTTTAACAAACAGTTGTGTGTAAACCCCTCCTATTGCAATGGAACAGAGGTAAGAGAGGTGAAAATGAAAAAAGGATGTTTGAAGGAGCAACTTCAGTCATCACAGTTATTTTCCCTGAAAGATCAAGTTTCATCTGGTACTAGAGGAACAAACTAAGCCAGTGGTGCTCTGCCTGGAGGATGGCTGTGTGAAATGGGCTTCTGAAAGGGAAGAGAGCCTGGAGTGACCCAGGCACCAGACTACAGAGATGGGACAAAAGGCAGGGATTGGCTGACAGAGCATCCCAGTCCATTCCTTGTACTGGTGCCATTTTGTGTACACTATTACCAAACCCTCAAATTTCCTTTGAACCTTTGGAGAGATGACTCGTAGGAACTCTAAAGCCAGAAAAATAGATGGATTTTAGAGACCTGAGAAAGGTAGCCCTTGGGATCCAGAGGGAATGGATTTCTGGGTCTCTCTTTCAGCTGGGCTGCTCTGATTGCCCATTGGTATTTCCTAAGCTGGCAGATGGAAATGGAAATTTCAAAATGTTCGAAAACAATTCTAGCTTCTCCTCTTCTCCTTCAGAAAAAGCCTTATTCTAGTGAAGGCTGACAGCTGATGCAGAGGACAAACATTTCTGGATCATGATGCTATCTGAGCATGATTCCTGACTGTCGAGAGTGTGAGAGCTGGGCAGTGTGCCTCTCTCCTTCCTTGTACTTTTGCTTCATGTGTTTTTTTTTTTACTCTTCCACTGATAACGTCTGCATTAATTTCTGCTGCTCTCAATATCTCCTATTGCCAACCGTAATCCTGCATTAATCAATAATAATCAGAGCTTCCTAACTGCTGCCATCTGTTTTCTCAGTACAGGCTGGTTTTAAAACATCTCGATTTGTAGCAAAGTACTTCCAGGGTGTGGTGTATGTGAAATCGGATGGGGGCTACTGAACCAATGGGGGCAGGGGTTGGGAGAGGATGGATGGATGGATGGATGGATGGATGGATGGATGGATGGATGGATGGATGGATGCTCTAA
>VWZY01003509.1:576590-599989 GCA_013399075.1 Chloroceryle aenea
TATCCTGGCTCTCGGAGTTGGGGAGGGTTTCTTTTCCCGGGTACGGAGCGTGTCTGGGAGATGCTGCCAGGCCGGGCTGGGTGCTGTAGGCGGCCATCTGCTGCCACCTCCTGTCCGAGCAGGCGATGGCAAGCGGGGAGGCACTGCGGGGTCCGGCGCTGCTTGGTGCCTGCAAGAAGCCGAGATGAGCAGATGGGAAATCACCTCTACTTTTAGGTAGGAAATTGCCATCTCCTCGGGGCTTTGATAGTGGTGCCTATGTGTGCAAGGGCAGCGAGGATGTCAGTCACCTTGGGTGATATTACTGGGTGCTGACCTGCCTTGTTGCATTTTCCCTGTCTCCACCATGCAATGGTCTCACTTCTTTTTGCAGTTTGTTCTTTATGGGTGTCTTGGCCACTTAGATCACCCAGCCAAAGAGCAACCAACACGAACATCTTGGAGGCACCCAGCCATCAGCAACTGCAGGAGGAGGCAAGCTGGCCACTTCTCTCCGTCCCCTGTGGCAGGGCTGCAGTGGGGAACCAGGGGTAGGACTTTGCCCCTTCCTTCCCCTTACTGCAGCCTGTGGCTGCTCCCAGCTCTGCTGGCCTCCCCAGTCGGTTCTGGGCTGCTCGGCTGGGGCTCAAACGCCTGAGGAGGGTGTGCCACGCTTGCTGCGCCAGGGCTGTTTGCTGGCAGACAGGCTGTGGCTGGGGCGGCTGTCTTGCTGCTGGCCAGCCCACAGTGACTTGCTAGTACTGGTGACTAGTAGTTGCTTTTTAATTTGGATCCCTGTGTTTCCTTTCTGTTTTTAGGGAAGGGCAAAGGCTACTTTTTGTCCCTGCCTGCTTTTACTTCTTTGGCTTGTTCTCTAATAGCTATTGCAGCTTCCCTGCTGCCTGCGGTGACTACAGATTTGAGCTGAATTAATCCCAGACAGAGACTCGGTCCGAAGCAAACTTTCCTTCCAAAATGTTCAGTCTGAAAAGACTGAAAGCAAGACAGGCTTGCCACCTACCTTCCTCGTGCCTGTCTCATCCTGGGCAAAGGTTTGTTCCCTCCTTTCAAGCAGAACTGAGAGGCCCTTGGTGCTATCCTGGGCACTGACCAGGCAGACATGGATGGGCAAGTCTGTCTGCCAAACCTCAGTGAGCAGACAAACAGAAAGCAGCAGCGTGGCTGGCACTGACAGGTCGTGCTTGCCGCCCTGGAAGCAGCCCTTGGTTGCAGCAGAGGTGTTGCTGCTCCTTCTTTCCCCAGCTGGCCCAGGCTGCTGGCCCTGCTCAAGACCCTCAGCCTGTCCTTGTGCAACCCTGTGCTGGCTATGTCTCACCCTGTTCAGTTATCCCTCTTCACGTCTCCTAGAAGCATTGAGATTTCAGCTTTGGTTTCTCCCTGTTTCCTTTCCCAAGGACTCTTATTTCATGGCGTCCTGCCCTTTTGTGCTGAGGTTTGTTTTTGTGCTACCAGGCTGAGGTCAGCATCTGTTCTCACAGTCCCTGCCCAAGGGGACTTTTTGATACCAGATAATGCTGTTGCAGACCCTAGACCCTCTCTAGTAAGAGCTGAGCATTAGATCCTAAAGCAGTCACTCCTCCTAGACCAAATGTAAGAAAAACAACTGCTTCCTTCTTCATCTCTGTGTCTATGCATGTAGGTATTGCCCATGAAGAAATTGGTACGGCTAGCTTATGGTGTGGACCACAGCAGGAGCCCCCCTTCCCCAAGGAGCCTCATGGTTGGTGTTCCTGGCAAGAGCTCTGAATTTGCATGCTGCTTCTTTCTTTGTCTGAGACTAATAGCGAGGTCCTTCCAACCCATGCCTGTGACAGGTAAAAATCCTCTGAGCTGTTTTTCTCTGGGATATTTTTTTTTCCTGTTCAGCACCCTGTGATGCCATATTTCAAAGGAGGCTGAAGAGATAGAACAAAAAAGCACAGAAAGCCCCTGCATCCCCAGACATGGTGCTGTGCTATGCAACAAGTTTTCTCTTTGGATTTCACAGATAATTGCTAGTCCTGTCAAGGGTCAGTCATTTTAGTAGCATAAAAATCACTATAGTTTTATTTCAAGCTTAAGAAACCACTTTGTCAGACTGGGCAAATTTTACCAAGCCAGTATGCGGGCTGTGGGCACAGCTGGAGTTAAACAGCAAGAGCCCAGTTCCAGAAATACTAGATTTTCTCTTACTTGGTTAGAAACAGGGAAACAAAGTAAACAAGAGAAGGAAGGGCTGGGGTAGTGGGGAGAAGGGAAGGGGAGAAAACTTCCTTCTTGCTGACAAAATTGTTTTCACCCCCTCCTTTCAAAGAGAGAATTTCTGCCATATGGAGTTTCAAATGTTTGTTTGCTCTGCCTACTTGCTTATTTACTGCTCTGAGAGTCTGTGCTGTCTTTGCTGGCACGCTCAGTCTTTCAGGGAGTATGACGGAGTGCAAGGCTGTTTACCTATTTCTATTAGCACTTACTTAGCACTGAAGTTGCTTTCTGATCCAGGTTTTGCTAGGAATTCTCATGCTTAGAAACTGTAGAAGGAGCATGGTGGTGGTGGGGACCTTAAAGAAGAGTTTCTTTCACCTCTCCTAAGCATAACTTTTGTTATATGCTTTTTCTATCCCTGGTGTATTTGACTCATGGAAGAGAGGAAAGTTTTTATTCCTGAGTTTTTCCAGGTAGAGAAACAAAGGACTTTGTAGAGGAGAGGATGGAGAAGGAAGGGAAGACAGGTGTTTTGTAAAAGGCTGTGCAGAGCATCTGTGGGAGAATGACAGTCAAGCAAGAATCTTCTGGGTCTCTTGTCCCTATTCTGTGAACATTTGCCATCCTCACATGTACCCTCCACCAGCTTTTCTCTTCTGGCCTGACCCAAGCAAAGGCAGGCTGTGTCCTTTCTCAGGACTGATTCCAGGGGTGCACCACAGTGGCTGGCCCGAGAGGGTCTGGAGAGTCTTAGGATGGGCCTGATCTTTGCCATCAGCTCTGGGCTAGCCAGACTGAAAGCTTGCATTCCTAGACAAGTTGACTACTGTACTTCATGGTCCCTTACTAAGTTTCATGCTTTTTTTAGCACCTCTCCAGAGGGCTGTAATCATCTCTCAAGGGCCATGAGGTGAATGAATCTTTTCCTTTATCTTCTTAAATTCAGTGTTAGGAAGGGCCACCATTGCTGCCTGTTGTAGAACAACTGTAGACTAGACAGCATTCTCTGGACCATCTTCAGGATGGTACATGACTCACCACTAACAAGTTTGCTCTGGGCTGCAAGAGACCTGAAGTGCTCTGAGGGATCTGGGTCTGAAACCTGCATAGTCCTGCTACATAGTGCAGTTCTGCTTCACTACTTTTGGGAATTTCAGCGGCACTTTGCTATGTCTTTATTGTTGAATCCTGGATCCTGCTCATCCTTCAGAATGATCTGTCACCCATTCTTTTCTCTGTTTTTCCAGGTTAGGGAGAGTGAATGCCACTTCATTTTATTAAAACCAGAAAGGATGCTGTTGGCCATTTTGCCCAACATCCTGAACAGTATTGCCCATGGGGCTCACTGGATTGGGTCAGCAATATGCCTTTGACCCAGGACTTTTCCAGACAGTAATCTGAGTGCTGCTGATGCTTACTGAGAAAAATTATTCTGAAAAAAAAATTCTATATATTTTGGGTTTATCATTTAAGGATCCTAAAACCCAGATATTAACTGTCTTTCAAGGAGGCAATGACTACTGCTTGCTGTGTGCTGGAAAGTGTCCTTTATGTTTGATATTAACTAATGGGGCTGAAATTGCTCTTGGCTCTTGATATTCCTAAGTGTTCCCCTTTGGGGGCTGGATTCCTTCCCAGCAAGTGGCAGCAGCCACCAGCAAAGGTGAGATTGACATTGATGCAAACTCTCCCTGCAGCAGCCCGTGCAACTGTGCCAGCACCGACTCCCTTTGTTCGGATTATTTATTGAAGGTGAACTCCTTGAGCATACAGAACACAGCATGCTTTCCTGAGTACAAGCAAGGACCCCAGAGATGTGCTGCAGGAAAAGATCTCAGGGTAAAACTATGTCAGGCACTGCATAGGCTTTAAGCTGCTACCTCCAGCAACTCTTGGCTATGTGGTTCCAGCTTCCTCTTTTCTGAAAGTGTCTTTTGGCCCCACTATGCTGGGGGAAGGATTATTGTTGTTTACAGTTTAGAAATGGAGAACTGGGATACTTGGCTCCCTGAGCCTTGCTTTTTCTGTCTATAAAGTGCGAGTGACAATATTTTTCCCTTCTTCAGAGGGATATTTGCAAGGTAATGGGCAGAAAGTGCTCAGAAACTCCCTACCTCAGCAGTTGGGACACACTGGAAATCTACCCAATTGCTTTTATATGTGCCTTACCTAAGCAACAGTGGGCGATAAATTATATAAGAACGTTGTCTCTAATGTGCTGTCTGCCCCCTAATGCTGTGTGGTCTGTATATCTGCAGGGAGTGCTCCTATTTTACTATGTGTTGGGAGCCTTCTCCTCCCTTTGTTTTGGGTTGCACAGAAGCTGCCTGTGCCTTTGCTGGCAGAACTGCCTTTTAGCCAAGCAAGCGGGCTCCTGTGTTCCAGCATCGCCATCAGCTCAACTGAAGTTTGGCTAACAGGCCATGGTGCCTGCAGGCTCTCGAAGGCCAGCATGCATCTGCAAGCACCAGGCTGGGACAGTGCCGGCTACCTCCAGCCTCTTGCATGAATTACAAATGTTGACATTTTTTATGGCATTGCAATTATACTCTCTGCTGGCTCGGGATGTTCAGAGCTAACCCTCTGTCCTGACAGCAAGGCATTTCTCTGGATATTTATGCTGTGAGACTGGGAGCAGAATACAGCCCTGAAGGCTTTCAGCAGTGTTAACTCGCCCTTCTTGCTAGTATATGAGAAACCTGCCACGCTGTCTCTTCTTTGATATCTTCCCTGGATTTGTGCTGCTTCAAGGCTTCTCTGATCTCTGCCGCTAAATGGCACAACCTAGAAAAGATATATAGAAGTGAACTTAGCAGAAAAGGGTCTCTGTGCTTTAAAACCAGAGTGATCTCTGGGAAAGGAATTACTTAAATCTTTGATGCTGCAAAAGGCCAGGCAACTGGGGCATATAGGAGAAATCCAATTGTTCAAATAGTGGGAACAGTGAAAGAAAAACTTTAGTGTCAATCTCAGGTTAATTGGAAAACATTCAAAGGACTTTGTTTTGCTTAATTTTGAGGTTAGAAGTTCCCTAGGGTTCTATGAAAAGAATGCAACACTGGCAACTCCTTTGAAATGAGCGGGAGTAGGCTGCAAAGCAAAGAAGTTGTTAGAGGGGATGTGACCTCCTCGTGGACAGATGTATGGGGCAGCAGGAAAGCAAAGATGAGAGAGAACACTGTTCACTGCTCTTGCTTCAAAAGAAGTCTGTGGTGTGGCATAAGTTGATAGGTATGAAGACACCACTTCGAAGACAGATTCATCCTCTGTTCATCCTGACATCCAACATCAAACACAAGGTTGCCCAGGTCCAAGCACTCCCTGGATGCACCCAAAGCCTGTAGGAAGCACCAGACACACCAGGTGTGTTGTGACTCTGCTGGTCTACTACAAATGCCAACAGCAGCATCAATGGAAAACCTTGCATTGCTCTGCAACAAAAGCCCAGCTTCTTGGATTAACTGTTAAGGCCAGCCCTTTATTTTGTTATCTTTTGGTTTTCTTTTCTGCTTAAACATAAGGTCTTTCAGGGTGGGGAGTGTCTTAGCTTACATTATACAGTATCCTGTAGAACGGGAACCTGCCTGTGGTACTGGGGCCTCCTGGCAGTACTGATTGTAACCCCTGTGTATGGTGAGGGTGGGGGGACTTGCTCGGCGAGTCAGGAGCTCGCTGAGCCAGTTCAGCTCAGGGAGTCGCACAAGCAACCTTTGGGGTTCTGTACAGTGAGGGGGGAGTGATGCAGCAACCATGTTGTTCTTCTTCCTGTGCCTCATGCCTGGGTAATTCCAGCTAAGCACTTCTCTATACCATCTGCTGTAGGGCAGCATGAGGAGATGGAGACTTTTCATCATACTGGCTAAGAGGAGCTCTTTAGCCAGGGAATTATTAGTTGGAGGAGCCTATTAAAAGAGGAGGCAGATTCATTCTCCTAACCTACTTCTGGAGAAAAGGGATTGCTCCAGGATTGTGAGACTTGACCCCACTGTATTGCCTCAGAAGCATTTCAAACCTTTGGAGAGCGTGAAGCTTGGTAATTGTGTTCAGAGTGTGGAGTGTTTTAATTGCACACAGGGGTTCAAGAGAGAGGTGATGAGGGTATGGGAGCAGGGTAAGTAATAGCCAAGAGGCGAGGGCCAGAGTACATCAGAAGTGAGCACACTACCAGTCTGGGAGCATGACCTCCAGGCAGCCCTCTTGGAAGAGGGATTCTGGCTGCCACTCTGAGGACAGTTCTGCAGGTTTCTTACAAAGAGCAGAAGTTTCTCATCTGTTTTGGCCTTTGTGTCAATTCTGCTGTCTGAAAGATCACTTCTGTTGACTGAGGAGCTCTTTCTTCCTTCTAGCAATTTGAGTCACAGAATAAAGAAAGTGGGTTTCATACCTCTTGGTTTTCTTCCCCACTTTGAAGCACTGTATCAAAGACTGAGACTAGCTGTTCTGGTTTATCAACTCCTTAAGTCATGCCACCAAAATCTGCATGGTTACCCTTCCACCAAAAGCTGGAACCTCTGTTCTACCTCCAGAAAGGCACTCGGTCTTGAGCTGGAGATATTCAGAGAAACAACCCATCACTTCACTTCTGTTGGACCTTCCCACCCAAACCCCAGGTAATGATGCAGGTTTCTTTTTCCTTCTGAGTTTGGCTGGCTGGCTCAGGCTCTAGCACTCACTTTTTTGCTCTGCATTTTACCTGTTGCTTTAAGCACGCTGTAGTAACAAACAATTTTCACTATTGAGAGAACCAGGTAGTACCTGTAGACTGTCATGAAGTTGTTCATTGGCCTTCTCTTTTTTGCTCCTGTGATGCTTGGAAGGTTCTGGGAACACTCATCAGTGTTGTATAATGATCACAGTGCACTCCAAGAGTCAACAAAACATTGTAAAAAGGCCAAAAGCCAACACCCGTGTGGACTAGCCCCTTCTATCCAGCAATAAAATAACCACCTGGAGAACTTTAACCTCCTACTGACTGCTATCATCTTTGCTTTCTTCTGTGTCAGCATCACCCAGCTCTTTCAGTTTAAATTCATTGCAAATGGAAGACTGCGTAAAATATAGAAGAGAATTTGGGGGGTGGCTGTGTGGGAGGGAACTCTATATGTATAATTACAGACTGGGCACTGTATTTATCATTGTAGACTGGGTACATTTTAGTGTTAATAGGAAGTAGTATCACTCCTTTAGGAAGGTAATATTGCGAACCGGTTCCTAATGGAAATGAACTGTCATTTACAGACAAAAAAAGCATATTTGGAAACTTTTATTTGTATTTCAACTCTGCAGTGTGCAGGCTCTGAGCTTCCTTGTTTGTGAGACTTCTTCAGTCTGGGTGACCCAAAACAACATGGAAGGAAGGTGTTCCTACCCCCTGGTGGAAGCATAGCCCAGAGGGAACCACAATCAGTGTAAAATGCAGTTTTGGCCAGAGCTTGGAGTGATGCTCTTTGACAAGATGTGTTGAAAACTTGTATTAAATAGATGTCCATGACCAGTTTGACAAAGGATGAGCAAAAGCCAAGCATGTTTTCTGTGCCTTGGAAATGAATTGCCTCCAATGAGCCCTCCTAGGAAGTTTAGGCTGTTTACCATGTAGAAGTTAGCATGGCCTTGTCTTTGTGTTTGTACATCAGTAGCTCTCAACTGGTGCAGCTGTACCGGTGTGGCTGTGTTAACTGCTATTTGCCTCAAACCTGTGTGAGGTCAACTAACGTTCATCGCCACTCTCTTTGACTGTGTGTCATCTTGTGCTCAGGCCACATGCCACTTTTTGTTCCTTGATAAATGCAAGTTGAGGCCTCTTGCTCCTTGGTTTACCTGGTTGTGCACAAAAGGATAAACGGCTGTGAGACTTAAACTAGGTGAGTGGTTAAGCTAGTGGTTTAGTTTTCTTGGTTGCTTTCTCTTGTATAAATTATATTTCAGTTTGTTTAAGTTTGGTTCTGGCATTATTAGAGTTGCCCAAAGTGGCATGCAGGTTTGGATGGTACTCTGGACAGTCTTTCAGAGGTTCAGACATACATAAATGTGTTAGAAACTCCTATTTCTGTTGCCTGAGTCTTTTGTAGAACTCCTGAATAACCTTATCTGGAGCATTCAACCTTTCTGAACTTGGAGAACAGCACCAGCCTCCTATGAGCTGAATGGCGTGGGGTGAGATTCAGATAATATTTGTAGAAGAGTAAGAGTTCTTTAAATGCATGAGAGTCTTAGCTAATATTTGCAGAACACTTTGAGGTCTTGGGATAGATGCTGCTACCAAAGGGTGAAGTGGTATTCACATGCTCTGTCATGTCTGTGTTGTTTACAAATAGACTAGAATGATGTTTTGAAGGTCAGAGACCTTGAGAACAATAGTGGGTTTGAAGCACTCATTTATTTTTACCAAGTTCAGATGCCTGGCATACACCAGCATTTCATTTATATAAAAGATGTGATCAAACATTTTGGTTGTTTAAAGGGGTTGTTTTGCTTGTTTTCAGGCTGTTGAAATGTCAGATGGTAAAAACAAGAAGAGGTCCAGATGGGGCAACTGGAAGAGAAACATGACAAGGATGGAAAGAGGAACGAATGCTTCAGGTTCTTCCTCGATTGGGAGTCCCATGTCCTCACCTGTGACTTCCAAACGCACTCCCTGTGCAAGCTCTTGTGCAAAGCAGCATCCCATGAGGAAGTTCTTTATTACCGGGGTAAGAAAAGCTCAGTAACAGTTTATTTTCACTGTTCACTAGTCCTTCCACGCTGAAAATTGTTTGGGAGCTGGAGTCTCATCTAGAATACTGTGTTTTTATAAGGCCAAGAAAATCATAAGCACTCTGCTTTAATGACCCCAAATTTGAATTGGAGTTTCATGACTTACATTAATAGGGCGATGAAGTGCTCAAGTACTTTGATCTCATTCACTGGCATTCATGCTGTGATTTTCACCAGGAGATGAATCCCTGTCTCCCTAACCTCTAGTGAGGATACAGGCTAAATCTATATTTGAGTAATGGTGGAGGACAAAGGATATAATAAATGCTGTAAAATCCCTGGTCATTGATGGTGAAGTAAAAGCTGGTGAAAAGGGATTTATCTAATCAGACAGCTCATTTAATACAAAAAAATTGTCTCAATTCCTCTAGTCTACAGCCAGCTTTCTTGAAGACAAAGGGAGGAGGCATAATTTGTATTGGCAAAGCTAACCCTGACTTAAAATCAGAGTAAACAGTTGGCACAAATTGCAGCTTTTGTTTGTTTACACTTGAAGCTGTGCTAGTCACTGAGGGCTGCTGGAGTTGCAGCAAATTCCTAACGTATGTTGCTGTCTAGTTTGTTATACTGGTGGAGCCTTATTCCATAATGCTTAAGAAGCAGAGCACAGTAGAGGAGACTGAAATTACCTTGCTGTGACCAACTGCAACACCTTCTTTGGTGGTAAATGTGATATGAGAATGTACAAGGAAGGTATCCGGGTATGCCAGGTCAGTCACTGCTGTTTATGGTGTCAACCATTTATTGTAAGAGCTCAATTCTAAGCACTTTAAACTCCTCCTTCCTTCACTGACACAGAAGTTGCTTGGCACCTTGCAAGACTATGTCCTTAGTTTCTGTCCTAATCTAAGGGATGGGCAGAGAAAGAAAAAGGTAGCACTGAAATCCACTAATATGTTGCACGTTGTGGACATGGTATTTAGTTCTATCTTGGAGACTGTTGTTCCAAAACACCACCTCAGGAGAGTCATACTCATCAGCAGAGATATTTATAAGCTGCCATCAGTGGCTGTCCATGAGCTATTGTACCCAACAGACAAAGTGGGGGGAAGGGGGGCAGAAATAATTATTCCTGAATTTGACAGTTAAGAACATGTGATGTATAGAGGAATGGAGTTAAACCCATGGGATCATTACTGTCTAATTAATGGCTCTGTTGCTGTGCCTTAGTTTGCACTGTGCTGTGAGCAGTAACACTCTAATAGGCAAGTTCTCTGGGCTTGGGTTTGGATCTTGCATATTCAGGCTTGCTATGTACTCCCAAAAACTAATCTGGAGATTTCAGCCACATATTTTTCTACCTGTGTGAGTAAAATAGCGTGAATGTATGAAATCAAACATATAAGCACACTCGTAACTCGGCCTTCATTTTAGAGGTTAATATTCAGACAGTTAAACCCCCAAGTGTAATGATTATGTGAGAGAGTCATTATTTACTGGCTATGAATCCAATGCTGGGAGCAGATCAGAGGTGCTTTGGGAGCTAAAGGTTCAGACAGTAGCTTGCAGAACTACATACTACTTACCAGTAGAAAAAATATCTGGCCTTGTTAATTATGGTCCTTCCTGTCTAATCCTTTTGCTCTGCATTTCTCTATGGAAAGCATCTTTATCTCCTCTGAGCAAAAATGATCAATACAGTCAAATCAGAGCTGTGCAGGAGGAATGTTAAGGAGGCTGAAACCATCTAAAATGATTCTGGTTTTGCATTTTGCTACTGACATGAAAAGCCACTCATGATGAAGCTTGTGGGCTTTCTAGGCAGAGGAGCATGTGAGGTCTGGGTCTTTCATACAACTCTTACACCTCATGTCTCTGGGGAGACTAACAGGAGCTCCACAATTTTCCCTCTCCAGCTCTTTCTTTTGTGTCAGTTGTTGATACTAATGCTTCATATAGAATCAGCTAGACATATTGATTTTTTTCCTTCTTTATTTAACATTGCTCTAAATTAGATGCAGTTTCAGGAAAGCTGCTGAAATAACATGTTGATGTTTAAGTGAATTCCTCAACCAACAGATGATTGTAGTAACCAAAAAGGTACCCAGTGCTTCCACTTCATGTTCTATTGTACCATCAAGATCTTTGACAACAGTTTGGTAGTTTCAGTGTTTTGGTTACTGAGATGTTGCTTGGTCAGAGCTGGTAGGTCTTCCCTGGGGATGAATCCCATGACAGACTGTCTGAGAGTATGTCATGGCTGCCTTTTTGCCACCTACATGAGACATACTGGGACACAGATTTTTATTTTTTTTAGATATTTTTATTATTTTCTTTTTAGCCAGATAGAGGCTAGGTGATGGGCTAGCTGAATGATTTTCACTTGGCTACTATGGAGTACAGGATGTAAAGCAAACTAATGTTAATGGTTTTCTATGAAGGCACCACCTACTCTTTTAATATTGATTTGATGATCTGGAAATGAAGAAGAAGTTGTTATATTTTACTGGTGGTCTTTTATTGTCAGGTTTATTTTGCTGTTCTTTTGCAATATTTCCTTATTTTAGCCAGGATTGTTTGACCAAGCCATAGAAGGTCCATGTCATCAAGACTAGAGAGAAAATTTCTCAAGCTTCTGAATTTTGACTGAGAGTTCATGAAGGTACATGTGGTGTCTGGCTGTGGTCATGGTGTGGATGATGGGTTGTTGGAAAAAAAGACATGGAAAGGCCGGGAGAGATGCAGCACAGTGGTGTATGTGAGGTGTGTGGACACAAGACAAATGCTCAAGCAGTTGGATTATGCCGGTCCTAGTTCCAGGGTCACTTCACATGAAGCTGGTATGTGACTTAGCTCATCAAGAAGTAGCTGTCTATTTAGAATGCAGACCTGTTTCCAGTAATACTCTTTCTGAAGTGATTGCTAGATAAGTCAATTTTCTCACTCCTCTTAGAATGGGAACTATTAATTACATGAATTATAGGCATAGAACAAAGATGATCAAAGCAGGTGGTGCAATGGGATATTGAGATGCAGAGTTTTGTTTAACACTGATGATGGCTGTTCACGGTTTGTGAAATTCTTTGAAGATGGGTGATATGTAACGTTTCTAATTGATTATATTAGAAAGAATGTTATCTGGAGGGAATTTGATGAGGATTCAGGATATCTGGCTCTGTTCCTTGGTGTTTCATTGGCCAGCTGAGCAAGTTAATTCCTTTTCCTGTGCCTTAGTTATTCTACTGTTAAAATGCAGATAATCACCCATAAAACTGAGATAATTGCCCTGTCCTTTTTGAAAAGTACTTGGAGACCTACTGATTACAAGTTCTGGATGCATTTTTGAAGTTATTACTATTTCCTCTGTTTATACAAGATAATAAGAATAGCTGACATGTCAACATCAGTGAATCTGTGATTTGCTCAGAGCAGACAGGGGGACGTGGGAACTCGAATCATTACTGATTTCACTTTAAAAGTCTCTGCTAGCAATTTCTTTAAAGAAAACAATAAAGGTTGATGCCAGAGCTCTTCTTTTTGCTGGAACTTTGTGCTTCTCTGCAGCATCTATTTCTAGTTAAGAAATCCTAGCAGTTGGCAAATAGGTGGCACATCACTCTTGTCTGGGAGTATAAATGTTCTGTACTAAAGAATCTTTGCAGGTGGCACCCCAGATTTAGCAGAGACAAGAATAACAACTATTGCCATTCCTGACAATTCTAATGTCTCCCAAACCTATCTGAAAAGTACAGAAGTAGATACTGTCAGGATAAGGTTTAGGTAGTTTGGAAAGCTATTTTGTGTTAAACAAGTGTGTATCAGCCTGAGACGTCATCCACAAAACGCCATCCATTGAGAGATGGCCTTTTCCCAAGTCTTGAACACTGCTTCCCCTCTTGATACTTTCTGAAATAATTGTCATGTTTCTATTTGACATTCTAAAGAGGAACAGAGAAGAAACTCCTCCTGATCTTGAGTTAGTGAAAGTTAATGTGTCTGGAAGGAAAATGGTCTTTTATACCAGGAAGAGAATGGAAAGCTGCTGGAGGAGCCAGCATCACTGATAGAGAACTGCTATTGATATACTTCTCTCCCTCTCATACTACTGTTATTCAGTGTTCCTGAAAAGACTTTCTGAAAGGAAGAGATAATTCAGGTTAGAATTACTGCAAGGCATCCATTTCCATGACGCTGTTGTGGCAATGAATGCTTCTCACTGTTCTCCAAGGTTAGATCTGAACTCAGGACCAACCCATTTTGCAGTTGACTGCTGCTAGGGCCAAGTCCATAACCAAAAATAACTTTCTGTTTATGCAGGAAGTGACACTTTGCTCAAGAAGCGTGAATTGATCTTAGTGGAGCAGGTGAAGGCAGAAAAGAGTGGAAGAGATTGAGAAAATGGCTTTCCCACTTGTAGAGACTGGTCTTGCTAAAACAATATTAAGATCTCCCAACCCAGCAGACAGCCATTACTGAGTGGCTGAAAGTCTTTCTTCCCTGATGTCACTGAAATACCTTCTTGTTGCTAAATCCCAGGTTGAAGGTGCCAAGTCTGCCTTTTATGTCTTGCTGCAAGAGGCCAAACTGATGTTGCCTTTCTTGTTGTCTGGATGACGGTTGCATATGCCTCAAGCCTCAGCTAGTCCCTTCTCCAAAGAATTCATTATTAGAACAGACCAGGCAAAGCAAAGATTAAGAAGCAACTTTTCCAAAGGCAGTTCTAAACTGGTGTGGGCACAGAGTAATCTACACTCAGAACCTGCTATTTTCTAGTTGCTCTGAAGAGCATAGGGAATATACACAGATGCCTGCAAAAATGGAATTGGTCATCTGACAACAAGATGATACAGTGTCAACAGGCTCCTTCTACCTCCTTTGGGTATACAGTATCCTCAATACAGGCATCTTCTCAAATGTCTGCTCCCCGGGATCTATGCCGTTGTGCCAGATAGGTTCTGAGAACCAGGGAGTTTCTGGCAGAAGACAGGAATCCAGATCTGTTAAGTTCTCTGAACATAAAAACTGGTTTTCTGCATTCTTGCTTGGAAATTTATCCCTGCCACTGACTTTTTCCTCTTGTTTTCATTTCTTGCTCATTCATGGGAGAGGGATGTTAAATTTAAGGATAGGCAGCAGTTCTGCACTGTCATAATGGCAAGCTGAGTGTCTGAGCGTGGCCTCATGAAAAAAATGACACCCAGATAATCGTCTCACAATTAAATCAAGCTATTTTGACACTGCAACTTCTAAGTGGGTTTGGAAAATAACTGCCAGAACTACAGCTAATTATTTATGATTCTCTGGGAGTCTTCATCTGAGAGGGTCTCAAGTGCTTCCCGGATCTTGCATAGAACATAGTGTTCAGGTGCTGTAGTCTCAGGTTTGAACATTGTCATTGTTCAGGAGCAAAACTCTCACTAAATTTCACTGAAATAATTTTAAAACTGAATAAACTTTCTTTTTTTAAATGTTAAGGCTATTAGTTAAGACTCTTAAGTCACAGAGATACTATCAAGGCTGTTTATATCAAGTTAATTTAGTTGTTGCCTTGGAATTCTTTACAATACAAACCAGCTTAGTTAATGAGCACAGTTCTCTGTTCTTAGTTACCCCAAATCAGCTGGAAAATCTGCTGGGTTTTATTTCTGAAATTGAACTGAATATGCTCAATCTCCACAGGACAGGAGTGAAGAATAATTCTGTCAATTCTCTTTCTGCCAGCTGATGCAAGGGTCAGGGAAGTAGGTCACACCTTTCTGGTTTTGAGATGGAGCAATACTCATTTTAGACCAATTTGTTCTGAGCACGGAGCTCATCTGCTGGGTTGAACCAGGGCATTGTTGCTTTCTCTAGTGCATTGTTCTGCTCTCCCTCTAATTAGCTCCAAATGTTTCTTATGCCTGGAACACAGTGGTAGTGATGAATAATGGGCTCTCTTCTCTTAACCCTTTGACCCCTAATTTGGCTGTGCACTCCCACCTAGATGCTTTCACTTTCCTACATCCACCAGCACTGCCAGTGTGACAGCTGCCTGTATCAGACATGCTGCCCCATAACCTCCTCTCTCCTGTTCTGCAAATTGAGTAGGAGAGTGTAGGAGCATGGTCTTGGCTCCAGCATTTAGTTTTAAAGTCATGGTGTTTGCTCTGTGTGTGAGTGTGGATAAAGGTGCACCCCATATGCTGTCAGCCCTGGAAAGGAGGACAGCCACTGTCACTCCAGGTCTTCTGCTCTGGAGATGACCTGCCCAGAAAAGTAGTGCAACTTGTTGAATTGCAGAACGGCTCTAGTTATAGGCTAGAAGAGGGAGAGCATTGCAGGCTGATCCTAAGAGCTGAGTTTTAATTGCTGATTGCTTTGGCTAAACAGGAGTCCCCCTCAGATGTGGTTTCTTTGTCAGAGGTATGCCGCAGGCATTAGAGAGATCATGTGTGAGAGTTCAAGCCTGAAGAAAGCAAGAACGACAACTTTGGGTTCTTACACAGGACCAAGGTTAGTGAGAGGAGAAGGGGAAAGCTTGCTGCAGGTGAGTCATTGGAGTGAATGCTTGAGGAGATTGAACCAGGGTATATCTCGTCCTGCAAAACAGTACAATATCCAAACACATTCTTATCACCCCTTCTTTGCACAGCAATTTGTCTTGCTTTAATTTAGTGGGAAGTTTTTTTTTCCAATTCAGAAAACTGAGCTATCAGCCCAGCACACTGAGCTTTCCCTCACTCTATGGCAGGCAGGCAGATCTTTGGGGGCATGGCAGCTGTAGTCAACTGGGCCAGCACTCCCATTTCAGCACAGGTGGCCATCACCCCCTGCCTGGTGCAGTGTGCCATGTCTGTTGTGTCCACAGCGTTTCCCAGTGAGCTCCCTTGGCTCACCAATGACCTTGACGTAACACTCAGAAGTGTCTGCGAGTCCTTCCTCCACTGAGGACCATGAGCACAGAGTACTTTGTGCTTCTGCTCTCCACCTCCCCTCTACCTGACTTATTCCTGCACCAGCCCATGCTGCTTCTGCACAGATATACCCCCAAGTTTTTGCAAAGGCTAATGTGTTGTCATCACATTCTCTCTGGTTTATAACTGTCCAGTCTTGTAAAGTACTGACATTTGGTTAGGTTGCAAACAGTTTACAGCTGGAGTAGTCTGATGTGTGTCTCTGAGAAAGACTGAGCTTTTGTTTATGTTGGTGTTTGTCTGTCCTGCAGCACTCAAGGGCTGGGCTGATGCTGGGGGAGTTTCAGTGGTACGATGCTTTTGGGTGATTAAGTCACAGTTCTGTGTCTGTCTGTGCAATACGCAACTCCCAGGGAGCTGTATCCACTATAAATTTCCTTTCCTTCACCAGAGATCTCCCTGTGGTCTAGAACTGGGAAAGAAAATGGTTGGCACTGCAGACATTACTTTCTGTGCTACGTGACCTTTGAGTGACTAACATCTCTGGAGGCTCAAAACATTGAAATTGGTCCACACCTCCATCACTCTCACATATCAGTTCCTGTCTGAGCCCATTCTCAGCTGTACCACAACCCAGGAGCCCATACCACAGCTGGGATACAGAATGACCTGGCTGTTGGCCCTGTACAGTTTGGTTAGAGAACAGTTTTTTTAGGCTCATGCTCTTTTTCTTTGAAGAGACAGGTAATGACTGAGCAACAAAACCAGACCCATTATCCAAAGGCCACCTCTGTCCTTTGTGTGGCAGAGTCCTTGGAGCTGCTGTTACTGCTGCATTGACACAGCCTGTAGAGTGAGGGTGTAAAGGTGGGAATCAGCCCCTACAGCTGAAAGACAATTCTCTGCGACAAGAACCTTGATATTTCTAGACTGTAATTACAAGAGACCATGCTGCTAATCTAGTCTCACCTTCTGCCTCATTCGAATGAGACCTGTACCCGTAATGTCTGCATCAAGGCTAATAATTCATTGTTAAGCTACAGCACATATTTTAGGAAGACAGCAAATCTTGTTTTAAGAGCTCCAAGGGTGGAGAATAAACTTCTCCCTTACATGATTTGTTCAAGTGATTAACTACTGGCATTATTGCAAATTTGAAGTTTTAAATGCTTGTGTTATTTCCAGTTTGATTTTATCCAGCTTTTACTTTGAGCTTCTGGATCTAGTTACAGTTTTGTTTGTTAGATTCTTGGAGTCCTTTAGCATCTCTCATAGTCCCCCACTGAGAAATGTTAATAGATTTAGATCAAATCACCTCCAAACGTTCCCTTCAGTAAGCCAAATAGATCAGGCTGCTGAAGTCTTTCCATCTCCCTTTCTTGCTCTCTGCAACATCTGAACTGAATGATGTGTTATGTTGGATCAGTCATCTGCTCAGAGCAGCATCTCACCACCTATTTGATGATGCTTAAACACACGCCGTTAGAAGTACTTCTTTTACTTGTGGCTGGTTTCTAGACCAAAACCATCTGTGAACATTTTCCACTGACTAACCCAGAGTAACCAAGACCCAGAGCCGACGACAGGCGCTACCTGACGGCTGCTGCTGCCGCCCCCGGGGGTCGGGAGAGTCAGCGGCCGGGGCTGGGGCAGCGCCGAGGGCATCTCGCTGCCGCCCGGGACCGGAGCTCACCGGGAGCCGCGGCTCCTGCCCCGGGAAACACAACTTCGCATTTATTTTTACCCGTTCTTCGCAATCGAGTCCTCGCCTCGAGCTGTTCGGGGTTTTTGGTCGCTTGTTTGCTATTGCCCTCTAGTGGCAATACGGTAGTCTGGGGCTCGGCTGCCCGAGTTCTGTGTTCTGCTCATTTTTCAGTGCTTGTGACTCTGGGGCAACGGTCTTGTTGATACGATGGATTTCAGTAGTGTTATTTACTAGGATTTTAACATTCAGCTTCATTATTTAGAGCTTTCTGCTATGCGGGAAACAAAAATTTGGTCTCCGGAGTCGATAACTAATGTCCTGCAATGTCTGAGAGTAGAATACCCTTTCCTGCTCATTGAAATGTTTTGAAAACAGAAACTGCAGAACATGTTACCATTTCAGGCTGGAAATAAGTCTGTCCTGCAGAGTCTGAGATCTGAAGTGAACTCTGCGTATACTGCCAGCACCCACCAGCCTGGTGCGTGACGTTATCTTCCCCTAAAACAGAAATACTGCCTTTTTACTATTTGTATGTCGATCTGGAGTGTTTGTTTTTATTATAAAGAGTGAACTATTTGAAGCACACTCCCTTCAAATCAATCATTTCTTTTTGTTAGACAAGCCAAATCACTTATTGAGCAATGCTGGCTAATCAGTCTGTCTTACAGAGATCCTAGATGGTTTATTAATGAGACCTAGATCTTTTTCCCCTGGTTATAATGCAGGGAGACCTTAATAAGCAATGAATTGCTGTGTCTGCAATCACTTTTCAGAGGTTTAAAAGGAAAATAATAATAATACTACAGCTAATATGATTGCTCTCCCTACACTGCCATCCGGTGGATGCAAAATTCATTTCCTTTTGTAAATGGAAAGAGAAATTCTCCTGCTGATATCACAGCTTGCAAACTTGCACCAAGCTGGCTCTCACTTGTAATGCAATTTCCAGACCAGTGAGGAAAATGTTGTTTATTCTTTAATTTTAGTTGTTTCATATTGGAGAAAGAAGCTCTCCAGTCTCTCATCTACAAAAAACACCCTCTACCCTGGAATGGGATGTAAACCTGTCTGGGTCTTGGAAAAGGGCTTTGAAAAACTCCCAGACTCCCTGCTGTCAATATCTGGCATGGGCAGCCCAAGCCCCTGAGCAGTGCTACTCCGGATGCTTTTGGAAAATGAAGTTTGAGCTCCTATTTTGATTTTCAGATAATCAGTGTGTGGGCTAGAAACAACAGAGCCAATGGTCAGCACTGCATTTTTGGTTTGGGGTGGAGAGGCACCAGGACAGGGGTTTTAACCCTTTGCTTTTCCCCCTAGGACTGATGACTGAAATAATCGCGAGTAAGGTGTGGTGCTCACAGATCCTACCTGCTTGTCTGCAAATGGGATTTCACCACACTGAGCTGCTTCCCAGTACAGCAAATTTTGCTAACCACTGTTTTGGCCACTTCACCATCCCAGAGAAACATGGAGAAATGAGAACTGTGAATCAGTAATGTGAGAGACCAGGTCCCTTTGCTGAGCACACAGCTGTTGGGGCTTTGTCATTGCCTTCATCTATCTCTGCTTGTGGACCCTACATGAGTTAATCCAACAGCTGCAACAAGAAGATTTTCTGCAGGAGGGCTGTGAGAATGGAGCAGGACTCAACCCAGGGAAGCTGAGCTGGAAGGACCAACTCTGCAGGTGGGCCAGGTAATCACCAGGAGGTGGCATCTATCCCCTGGAGACACCAAGGCCCATGCTTGGCATTGTACCAGTCCTTATCTGGGAGACTTGGGTTTTTCTCTAGAGTGTGCTAGTTCTTCAAAGGGGCTCTGTAGTGGGGTATTTGGGGCCAGCAATGTCCCACTCTGGAGGTGGGAAGTCCTACCACCTCACAGCACTTCCAGCACATTCTAGTTCTGAGTCATTCCCTTGCCTGTTTATTTTTGGTATTTATTTATTTACCACCGAGCTGCTGGCCCAGAGCAGGCTGGCTGTGCCGAACTCCTCCGGTGGCCTGGTGGCCGTTGCCAGCTCTGTCAAAGTCCTGCAGCATTGGGAGTGTTTCCATCCTAAGCCGAGGGGGAGAGAGGCTGGGTTCCTGTGAGAGCAATGCCACCGCAATCTCCCATCAAAAGCATGCTTGGCTCTAGGTAATGAGCGCAGTAGCGCAGGGTAAACTACTTTCACCCTCCCCACAGAGCCCCCGGCTCCCAGCTCTCTCCCTGAGCTGGCTGGGGAGGTGGAAGGAGGTTGAGGCATATCCTTTGCTGTAATTATATCCTGTTGCTAGAGATATTGTACTCTGCTTAAAGAAATCATCATAATACAGCCTCCCGGAGAAGGTAATTACTGTGCATCTTATGAATGGCTGCATGTGAATGTCTGCTCAAGCTGCTGTCAGCAGCAAGTTTCAACACATCTTACATACCAGGAATTTTACAGCCTTAGTTTTATTTGTTTTCATCACCCCTTGCCTTGTGCTTTATTTTTCATTAATGGATTTGGGGTTTTTGTTTGTGTTGGTTTTCTTTTTCTCTCTCTCTCTTTNAGCTTTTGGGTGGTGGCCACAGCTTTTATTTGCTGTATTTCCATTGCTCTGTGGTGGCTTGAGGGGAACTGTCTGGAAGATGCCGTTTCCGAGCAGTTCCCATATGGTAGCATCTGAGTGAGCCTTAGTTCTCTACCCTGAGCCCAGAAAAAATGGATCATACCAATCTTGACAAAAACTAGTGACACTCTACCTCTAGCATAACTGCAGATTTAAGCCCATGAGACAACGTATTTTTCCTGTTCTGCTTTCACAGTTTCTTTCTTGTACTTGAAAAAGAGTTGGCAACTATCCCACCTGCACCCAAACAGGGATGTCAGACCTTCAAGCTCTCTGAAGCAAATGTCTCCTCTGCCACTGGTGCAGATGTCCACCCCTGCCTTGGTTAACAATCAGCGTAAGTGTCACTGTAGTGTGGATAAAGTTTTGGAGAGTCGCAGCCTGGTTATGCTGCACATGGAGATTTCCATTTAACTGGCTTCGGAGTCCCATCCCTTGGCTTTGCAGGGATGTTTGACCTAAAGAGATGGGGAGCGCCGATAGAGCCCTGGTTTGTCACAGCAGGAGAGATCTGGCTACTCTTCCTTTCTCAAAGGTCACTCATGTTTGCCTTTCCTCAGCAGTATGTGCGGTAATCTGGCCTCGTGTTGTGCGTGTAGGGCCACAGTGTGTGATCGTGACACCCTGCAAGGTTGTAAAAACATCTTGTCTGTCTCCTGCCCAGCTCAAAGGAGGATTTGAAACGGCTGCTTGGATTGCTTTCTTGTGCAAATGGCTGGGGCTTGCTCTTGCAATGCTGAAGTTGAATTGTTTTACTCCCCTTGATGATTTGTTGTGTTTGTGGCCAGGCTTCTGTGCGCCCTGAGCATCCGCTGGGCTGCTTCCAGAGGTGGCTCCATTCTGGTGCTGTGCAGAGTACCATGTCCAACTCTCTCTGTGATTCCTGGTGAAGCATGAAAGGCAGCCTGGCTCCTGGAGAATGGAAGGTGCTGTGTAATAAATGTGAGCTCATAATGCTGTTGTTAAAAATAACTGGAGCTAAATTAAAATGAAAAATTCATCTTATTCAGCCCTACCCCAAGGGGGAAATGGACATGAGGAATTGGGCAATCCTTCTGTAAGTTCTTTTTCTTTAGACTATATTTAAACTGCACCGAAAGCCAGATTCTCAGCTGGTGTCAATTGTTGACTTCAGCGGAGTGAAGCTGGTTTACACAAGTTGAGGCTGCTAAATGCCAGCATCTGGATGAAGCTGAGACACAGCTGCAATTACTTTTGCAGAAACCTCCAGTCTGAGGCTGGTTTAAAAGCTCTGAGCCCTCCTGGGTACTTGAGCCATCAGCACTCTGATTCAGCAGCTTTTCTGGGATGTGAAGGGTTATGAAAGGACCTTCACTCAGGTTAAAATTGGCTCTAATCTCAGCTGGGTTCTGCAAGTCTTGTCTGTCATTCTGTTGTAATCACTGCTTTAGCTGGGCTCCTCTGAAAAACTCTGCAAAACCTTTTTACTTGCTGCTTCACCAGCATCATCTCCTGTCTAGACACTCTAATTATGAGAAGCAGGGAGCGTACAGCATGATGTGTAGATAACCTTGGATAACTCCAAGGCAACCGTGTGCTGCTTCCATCCCTCCCCTGACTGCCCTCAGAACTAGTTTTGCCAATTTATTGGCTGCTCCAACATGAAGATTAGCAAAGTGGGGACTGTACAGTGCCGCCTGGACAATATTCATGCAAACTTTACCTTTAGAAGCAAGTGCTCCAAGCCATAGAAATCGATAGGCCTAGAATGCAGTGGGACCTAGGTTTAGCCTTACCTACTTCTGTTATGCTGCATGCCCCAAAACTCTGGATTAAAGAAGCAAGCAACCTCCTCTCTAACCAGTATCTGCAGAATGTGTTAAACCTCTAAACTGCTTTGAGTATTTTTTTGTATGCTTATTCTATCCACTCCAATTCTGTTCTTATCCATGCACTTGTGTTTGATTTTCACCAGCATAGACTGTATCCAAACTCAAGCTCTATTTCAGCTATGTCCTTTACATAAGAGCTTTTAAAGCTACTGGTTTAATAAGAGGCCGTCAAATAATCAATACATCTAAAACATTGGAACGCATTTGCTTAACTCAGTTGCTCTCTGCAGTATGCCACCTCCAGGAGTCTGTAATGAGAGGGGGAAAAAAAAGTATTTTTTTTCTATTGTCCTTCTTTAATGTGTCATCTTCCCTTCTTCCTTTGCTGTAACTGGTACCAAAGAGAATTGTCCGTGATACTTAGCAAGGCCCCTGGGATTCAGGCTGTTTCCCAAGTCTCTGCACTAGCCCTGGGGTGCCACATGGGTTTACATGGATCTCTGCAGGAGCTGGGACATGTGAGAATAATCTGTTTTCTGTATCTTGATTCCAAACCAATGTGCTTTGAAGTGATTATAGGGAGTTTTTCTTTTTTTTTTTTTCTTCTCTTTTCTCTTCTCTCCTTCTCTTCGACCAGATTTTCCCTCTCCCTCTTATGAGAAGTGCCATACTGATCCATGGGAGGAATGCCACCAAGCATCTTCCTTCTACTCTATGGGAGGCACCTTTTGTGCTCCTCCTGGCAGTGACATGGGTGAGCTAAAGCCCTGGGACATGTATTTAGGTTGCAGCTCATTATAGTCTGGATCGAAAAGCTGCTTTTTATGGGTCCTGGTGACTGAAACATGGCATAAGCATGGACAACTTGGTACTCGAGCAAATTTATAAGTGACCTGCATAAATCTCTCATTTTGGGCTCTGACAGGAGCTGCTGAGTTCAAGCTGCACAGTGGTGCCTCTTTGGAAAAAGTGCACAGGTTTAACTAGAGACTGGAGGGAGTCTGAGTACTATTCCTTCGGTATTAGGCTGGGTTTTCATCTGAATTCAATTAGGACACGATGAAGCATACCCTTATAAAAAGTTGAATTTGGTGGCTGATGTACTGAAAGAGTAGACCTCAAATCTTGAGGCCATGAAGCCAAACTCCAGGTGGGGTTTCTGGCTCACTCCTAGAGGGGGATTGTCCTCAGCCTGCATCCAGCCAAACCTGAGACTCCAGGCAGAGCTGTGGCTTTAGGACTCTTTCTGAAGGAGGTGGTCCCCTAGGTCAGGAATCCTCAGAACCAAAGTCAGGCCAGTTCACAGCCAGTGTGGAAATGGAAGACTTGTCTTTCCCCTCCCCAGCCCTTTCCATTCTCAGGCTAGTGGTCTGCACTGGCTGAGAATCAGGTTTGGGTTTAATTGTTGGACACTTGCTCATGTTCAAGCAAAATTAATTGCTTGCGTATGAACCCGAGGAAAAAGGAAGCTCCATGTGAAGAAAGCACAGTTTATAACACACAAAGCATAATTCTCTTTCCTTCCTTCCTTTTTTTTT
>VWZY01003509.1:600040-641047 GCA_013399075.1 Chloroceryle aenea
GCATCATCACGTTGCTGTGAATGAGTGCATGGACAATGTGTTTGTGTCTTCCTGCACCTGATGCAGGTCTCAGCCAGCCCATAACCAGCTCTCCAGCACAGATGGCTAACAGGGCCATCTAATCCCTTCTCCCTACATCTACTGGATGGTCCTTTGTACCTTTTGCACTGTACCTCTACTAAACCTGCAGCGATAGGGAGAAGCTGGTTGACATATAATCTGTGACAGCTGTAGGAAAACTAGATTTGTACTTCCAAAGATGTTTTGAAGGTAAGGCTGCCAGGCTGCATATATATTGAAATTCCCACTATGGTTATTTTACTCTTGTCTTTGCTGGGAATGTTTCCACAGAGTGTACTATAGCAGACTTTGAACCAATGTGTCGTTCCTTTGCTAGTGTACTTTTTTTTTTTTTATATAAACTAGCCATGAGATTGTTTACTTTGGCACAGAGATGCATGTACTTTTGAAGATGCAAGGAATTCAGCTACCAGAGGGTTGTTTCATTTGTCGTATTTGCAAAACAGATGGCAGTGGGTAAAATGTGGTGGGGGGAGATTTTAGGACAGGGTTTGCTTAATATTTGCTGCCTCTGTAGTTTCCTTTGTTGTTCACTGGATGAAGAAGGGTGGGTTCCCACCACTTGAAAAAAGACAACACAAGACTGAGAAGCATTTTGCACACTGGGAAAATAAATGTAATTTGAACTTGAACTGTTATTTTATGGGCATCTTTGTAGAAGTGGGACTCCCACTTTCTAGGGCTGATGGAGGTACAAAAGGACTGTGGAGGCCTTGCACATTGGCCTGTCTCTGTCCTCTGGACTCTTCCAAAGCCCTGTGGGCCTCAGCAGATCTGCAAGATATCTTTGGTGTCATTGCCATGCTGCTGCACAGCAAAAGGAAGAAAACCTTCATAAAGTACGTGCCCGAGAGCTGGCTGGGGTGCGGTGAGGCCGTCTCCATACAACCAGCATGTCCTCTCAATGTTAATGAGTTTAGGTACAGCTCTCTGTTGAGGTGAGAAAGGGTTGTTGTCCTCAATGGAGTAATGAAACACAGAATAGAGAAGACAGGGCCCATTAAAGGCCCCACAGAGGGTGTCCGAAGGAGAATGAGGGTGGATCCCAGCTCTACTTGGCCAACTATTTGAGTCTTGTGTCAGGCAGATCATTTTGGAAAAGGCCAAAGTTTCTCTGTCCCAAGGGCCAAGTCAGTGTCAAGTTGGAAGGCTCCACTGTGTCCATTTGTGGTGACTTTGTACATGCTGGATTGTAGGGTACTGGGAGAAATGCCACTTTCCACTGTACTTCCGACCAGAAAGAGCTCTCTGCTTTATATCTTTGGGACACTTGGCCAAACTCCCCACAAGACTTCATGTTCTTGTCTCTAGGCTCATTCTGGGTGGCCAGTAACTCCTCCTTTGCAAGATTCTCCAGGAGGGATCTTGGAGCGATCAGCCCTAATCAAACTCGACTCTTTCTTAGGTCAGGATTGTGTTCCCCTGCATACCATGGTGCATATGGCAGGCAAAGAATTTGTCATTGCATCTGATGACCTTGCCTTCAGGGCAAAGTGCCAGGAATGCCCCATGTTTTCTCAGGGTGGGGTGCTGTCCACCACTAATGCCCAGCAAAGCGTGATGACAGGGGTGAATGCACGCTGGGATTGCTGGGGCATTTTCTGGCAGGTTTTGTGGGGGGAGGATCCCAAATGCCACCAGCTTGTTATTTTGGGCAATATACCGAGCTGCTGAACTAGATCTCGAAGCTTCAGCTAATTTTCTACCCCTACAGAAATATTTCACAGACATTAATGCTTTGCCCATCTAGGTGTCATGTTTCTGAGAGACCTCTATGCACCCCACTATGAGCCCATTGCAGATGCTCTTACACATCTTCAAATCTCATGGTTGAAGCACCATTCTTAAAGGCACTTGACAATTTACAAGCCCCCACTGGTAGAACAATGTCTGTCTTGCAGGTCAAAAGGTTTTCTGTCTTCTTATTGACCTCTTTTTACCAAGGCTAGCTGGATATCAGTTGCCTGTGGACAGATGCTGCTGAGGCGAGTGGAGAGTTACTGGGGTTTATCAGCAATTATTTAACCCTTGTCCCTTTTAGATTTTTTTTTTTTTTGAAGCTTCAGAAGTCTCATATCCCTCCAGTTTCCATATGGAGAAGTTGAGGCATAGTTTGTTGCAGCAGTTTGTCTTAAGCTAGTCTACCTAGAAAAGTCCTTAAACATCAAGTTTCTTGTTACTCAGTCTGGGTCTTCATTGGAATATCCCTCTGTTTCTGGTATTGGAGTCAGCTTGGAATGGACAGTGTGTCTGTGAAAGAGAGCATCCTGTCCAAAGGCAGACAACAATTGCCTGGAGCATGCCTTCTTTCTTTTCCTACACACCCCAAATGAACAAAGAGTTGGCAGGAGCAAGAACAGACCATTCTCATGGACAGACCAACTGAGAAAGTAATTGCCTTCCTTCAGCAAGATGGCATTTGCCATATTTGCTGTAGCATCATGGTGCCTGATTGCAGGGTGGTGCCTGCAAGCTGAAACGTAGCCTCCAGTGATCACCTTAGTGCACTTCTCTCCAGCCTAGGCTGGATTTTGCCCTGCTTTGTATGCAAGTGTGGTTGCCAACACCTGCACAAAGCAAAGGTGTCATGCTAACAGACCTGAAGAGCAGCATCTGGTACCTGTTTGGCTGTGACAGGATGCAGGGCCAGGTGAAAGTGTAAGCAGCAGCACTGAAGATGAAAATGAAGCTGCGAGTCTTAGGCTATGGGTTTTCTACTAAGCTCCAGCACTGCGTATCTGTAGTATTCCTTCCTGTCTCACTCCATCATGCATTGGAGCCCCATCTTTCTGGTAATTGTCCATCTGGATCAATTTGCAGATTAAGTCCTGGAGATGCTTAGTATGCCACCATGCAGCATGTCCAGGGGTGGCCTGGCCCACTCAGTGGTCCTGACTTGAGCTACAAGCTCTTCCCAAATGCTGTATGTACTGCAGGTAAATTGGGGAGGAGGGAGCAACACCAGTGTGTCTGTAATTCCCTACTTCTTTTCAGGCTTTTCAATGACAGCATAGTAGCTTGTCCCCTTGCTATTACAGGTTCACAGATTCCCTCTTGAAGCCTTTTGGTACGGATCGTGACCACATGTTCATGGGTGCTACATGGAGTGCTAACAAGGAGACCATCCCAGTCATCCCAGACTTGATAGCAGGTAAAAAGCCAAAGCAGGATAGCTCAGACATGGGTGGAGTAGAGCTGGAAGGAGAAAGTGGCAATGGAATGGAAGGGTGTAGTGGAAAATCAGGAACTACACCTTGCAACTAGTCTAACCAGGACCCCAGGGGAGAAGGTTTCCAGGCGTTGTGGAAGCAGCTTTGCAAATTTTTATGGGGAGCTGGATGTGGTTTTGTTTTCTTTTTTTCCATGCACATGAATGAGCACAGAGGTTTTTGGCAGAGTTAAGTCTCAGACTTTGTTGTGTTACCCCTCACTACACCACTGATTAGAGGGTGCTGTAGAACACCACCACTTTAGTTCATGGGAAGAGATGGTTGGAGAGGGAAACATTGCTTATAGGAAAGGAGACCATTTCAGGAATGCCTGGGAAGTCCTTGCCTTGGCTGGACATTTCATATCCTCTGCACTTTCTAGCCTGCCCTCTTAGTTGCAGTGCCTGTTGTGGTGCCAGCACAAAACCTCCCCAACATGTGCACTTTGGAGACTCACTTTATTCTGGTGGGATGGGGCAGGGCAGGATGTTCATTGGGAGAGGCAGGGATGAGAGGGACAAACGCACCAGGGATGTGTGGCATGTTGGTAGGAGAAGCACCGTGGGTCCTGCACAGATTTAAGTTGAAAACTACTTGGTCACCTGTCTGTGCAAGAGTGCCTGTGGAAGAGGTGATGTGTGAGATGGACAGGAAGGGGGATGTGCTGGCGTTTTTTTGGTAAGGAATTACATGCAGCAGCTGTTCTAATTGTTTTAATAAAATAATATTTCCCTTAATTTCTCCTTTGGCACATGGGGGCCCTTTCCAGCATGCCCTTTCTAAAGCTGCTGTTTGATTTCCAGCACAGATGCAGTACACACACACAGAGTTGGCCCCATCTCGTTCATATAAACCCACAATCCCATCAGCACATGGCTGCTTTCCTCTTTGCTGACAGGGAAAGGGGGGGTGCAGGAGTTGAAATAATGACAGAGTTGATTATAATTAATTTTTGTTTTAATGTCTGAAGAGTGAAAGTCCTGCCCAAGTCCCCTAGCTGAGCACAAGCCAACGTGCTAAATCCCTATAGGGGTGTGTTTTATTACTGACGCTCTGCATGTCGAGGCTGGTCGCAGGGTCTGATGCTCCATGTGTGGAATTTTTGTGGCTATTTTATATTGTGCCAATGAAAAGCAGGATCCCATCCGTATAATAAAAAGGAAACTTGAAGATTTCCACGCCTACATGGAGGTGAGTGTTTGCAGCATGAGTGTTTTAATTAAGTGTTTTACCTTCGCGTGACTTCCCTATGTGAGGCCATTGCAGATGATGGAGCAGATGCTACAGGGGATGGAAGATGAGGGGATTCTTGATGCACCTTCCCCCAGAGGTTTAGTCCGTTCCTTGGTTAGGCTTAGTCTGTATCGAGGTTGTTTCCTAGTCTTCTAATGTTTCACTGGGTGGAGTTTGCTGGATTTGATTTCTCCCTGACTGCTCCTCTTTCAGAAGCAGGGCACTGTCAGGAGAATGGGGAGCATTGATTGCTTCTTGATCCTCTCTTGACCAGCTGGATGATCTCAAGAGGCCTTTTCAGGTCCTCAGGTCTCCATTTTGTCTGCCTTTTCCCCCAATTAAAGGCTGCTCCCTTCATTTCAGGATGGCTCTTCATCTTCCACACAGCTGGTCCATATACTGTTGTTGCTCAACCTCCTCCTTTCTGCCCTCTTGGCAATGATGTGGACAAAAGCAACTTATAAATCTGTTCAACTTGTGAGCTTCAGGGCTTGTCCCCGTCTCCCCAGCTTGTACTTGCAATACCTGGAATCCCCAAGTGATCTGTCATCCATGGGTGAGATGCTTTGGGCTTTGAACTTTGCATCCCAAAAAATATATTCAGTTCTGTATGACAGAGATCTGAGGCTTTCACTGAAAAGTTATTATTGTTTTCACTGGGTGTTTTTGACCTTCCAAATCCTCTTTTTTTTTTCCTCACTCCCAGAACAGCACGCTCAGCATCTAAAGGACAAAGCTGGCTGAGGCACGCAGGCTCTGAGCAGTGTAGGAGCTGCTGGGAGAGAGGAAGGGCAGCAGGACAGATGTGACAGAGCACACACAGCCACTGCCCTCAATTAGCCCATGTGGCCGTCACATTTGAAATGAAAGCACAGCAGGTCTCCAGAGTTCCCTCGTGGGTCTTGCTGAACTTATAAGCTGGGACCAGAGTATAACTTAATTTCCTGAAATGTCAAGTGGCTCATATTGGCTGCCTGCTCTATTGGTGTTTTTCTTATGAACGCATTGTACTCCCATTTCCTGAAAAAAATTCCTATCAGTGCTTGATGATTGCTTAATAAGAGAAATCAGTAAGGACAGGGAAAGTTCACATCCTGCAGATGAATATAATGACTATTAGCTTTCTTCTGGGCTGCCTGAGGCTTTTTTTGGTTGTGGTTTGATTTATTTGTATTTTTATCCACACAGTCAAGAACATTGATCTGAAGCTGTATCCTGTAAGCAGCCACCAGTGAGCTGTGGGAGGCCCTCAACAACTATCAGCCTCACATGAGAAGGAAAGGGTAGAATTTCCTGTATGATAAAACTGGAAAAAGGTATCTTGAATTGGGAATAGTAACAATGTGGAGAGTAAAGCTGTTGATCTCACGTTTTTGCTACGTGTCCTGTGATAGACTGTCTTTTCTGCTTGATTTTGCAAGAGAAGAGGGCTTGTATAATTGGAGTGTGGGTGTGAATTCTTATGTAGGTGACTGCAAGTCTTGCAGGCAAGTTTAAAGGATCCCAAATGGATTTGTTGTTATTTTTTAAATCTCAGTTTCTAGGCAAGTCTTTCTATAATATCTTAGGTGTAATTTCTGAGCCCCATTATTTCTTTATTCAAGATCAAGCATTTATCATTCTTGTGTGAGCTAATGCTCTTTTAGACCTGGAGATACTGGGCTTATAGGGAACCTGGTGGAAAATTTAAAAAGCAAGCCTTTTCTTTGTGATAGCTTTCAAATGACTAATGCTCTTCTCTCTAGAGTTTTCCTGCTTCAAAGTGCTGTGTAAGCTATTAACTAACTCTGCAGCTTAGGTAAATAAAATTCCCTGGCATTTGGAGGGTATCTGAACTCTTCCTAAGCCCTCAGCACTGTGTCTCTGAGGAGTCACTCCTGGGACAAAGGTACGGTGCTGAGCAGGGAATCACTGAGGGCCACCCAATGGGAAATATTTGGTAGAGGGATGGACTGACTGACAATTTAGACTGTCTGAATATAGGCCTGAAAGTAAAATGTCTTGTGGTGGCTGTTTGCTTTCTAAACTTCTCTTGCAATATGTGTCCTCTCCTCTCCCAGCTTTCTCCATCTCCTTCCAGCTCTCATGTCAGTTCCTCACACACGACACTGTGGCTTCTGGGGTCTGAGAGAAGAAAGGACTAGCAGGTGGTTGTAACTGAAAGCTTTGCCTGATTAAATGTCAGGAACGTATTGAAGATAATGAATTTTTTATGCCACTCCCTGTATTTTAGAACCTAAGGGCCAATAAGATAGAAACTGGTCAAGCAAAAATAAAAAAACCTAATGAGCATTTAAATGCTAAAATTATAGTCAGCCTTGGTCTGCAGCTGAGACCATCAGCCTTTTTGAGAAGGAGCAAAGTATATTTTCTCAGTACACTGCAGGCATAGGCATATTCCTTAGTTCAGCTCCTTCCCCTCTCCGTGCATTACATATCCCACGTGCAGGGGTAATCAGCTGGCTACACAGTAATGTCTTGGCTCCCTAAATATGGGAGAAGATCAAGACACTGGAGTGAATAAACCTTGCCGTAAGGCTACTGCCTGTTGCAGAAAGTATATTCATTAAGCTGGTGCTGTCTTGTCCTCATGTCATCTCTTTCTGTGGATATGTTGTACACTACCTGGCTGTAGAAAGCACTAGTGTCTAATCACATTCTGCAGAAGGCCATTTGAGTTTATTTTAAAAAATGCCCTATTTATTCGCTTTTAAGGAGTATAATTACAAGCGGATGCTCATAACGTGGCAAAGCTTAGATAAGGTATTGTGAAAGAAAAAAAATATACCAGTTTTGTGGTGCAACACTTGTGTGACTGTCCTACCATTTGCAGTTGCCCTCTGGCTGTTCAGGGCCTTCTTGACCCAAAGGGGAGACTGTTAACAGTCATATGGGGTAAAGGGTGCAGTGACTGATGGTTTCATGCCCAGGTGGAGTGAAGGCAGTGGGGTGTAAATCCATGTACTTCCTCACTCAGAAGACCATTACTTTGCCTTAATCTTACCACTCTCGCTACTAACTTTTTGTTATAACTTTAAGAAGTGTTACCTAAACTGAGCAAAGAGAGAATTCTTGCACTGCACACATAAATCGCCTTTTTGGGGGTGTAGCTCCAGCAGTATCCCATGCCCCAGATGAGGTGGAAGTGGCTGGTGGGTGCTGCTGGGGGAGTAGCCACCTGGGGTCACTCAAGAGCATTGCAAGAGGCTCCCTTGTCTCCTCGCCCCAAGGGGCAGAGATATTTAGACAGCTGCTTCACTATGAATGGGACTCTCTGGCAAAAGAATTAAGCAAAGATTAAAATCAGTTTTAGCTGTTAAATGTGTGCTTTGCACAGCATTTAGCAACTACAGGGCTAATTATCTTTGAACTTATGCACGTGGTTTTAGATGTGATCCATACAAGTTGCTATTTTTTTCTGTTGTCTACAAGGAGCTGAAAACCAGAATAAAAATGAGGTGCTGGTGTCAGTAAGGGCACAGCTTTCTGGGTAGGCTCGAGACGGTACCCAGACTGCAGGGAAGTAGGGCGCCTACTGAATGAGAATAGGTTAAAAAAATTATTTTAGCACTTGTCATTTAGACTCTCCTATTTAATGGGAGTTCGAGCTCTTTAAGGAAATACAAGTGTACATGAAGGTAGGAAAATGAGACTTCTCTGAAAGAAGGCCAAGCTCATACCTGGAGGGAAAACTTACTCTGAATGTTAATGCTTGCTGGGCACAGAGAGTGAAATCTTGGGGGTGAAGAGTGATGCAAGACCTACTACATAGGTCAGTGCAGAACAAATTAGATTCAGATTTAGAAAGTGTAGGAAAAATAAGGAATAATGTGGTGCTAAGTTGCAAACTAATACAGAGGGGCTCTACACCCCTGTGCAGTCTGGGTGCTTTGGAAAGTGCCATCAGGCTCAAGATGCCCGCACCAGTGAAAACATAGGCAATGGGAGGAGGTAACATGGTGGATATCATGTTGGTGCCATTTTAAAGCCCTTTAGGGAAGCAAGTAAGCATTGCCAAATGGTGATCAAAAATCTGGATCTTCTCATCCAGCATCAGCCAAATCCTGACATAAGAAAAACTTTTTTCAAGATTTTTTTTTTTCATTTTTAACTTCAACTCTTTTAACCTTTAGATTGCATTTAAATTCTATGTCAAGCTTCTTTCTTAGCAATAAAGCTTACAATTATTACAGAAATGATGCCAGGAATCGAAAGTTAAATTATCATACAGCCACTGCAGGAGGGCTGGTTGGAAGCCCTGATGTCCAAGCCATTTCTTTTATGGCCTTTTACACAGTTGAAGATGTCCCTTTTGCTCCCCTTGATCAGTTCTTCCCATGCTTAAACACCTCCACTCATGCAGTTGCTGGAGTTGTTTCCCAGCCTTTTGTTTTTCTCTGGACTCTGTGGTCTGTCCACTTGTTTCTTGAAGTGTGAGTCTGAGGCTAGAGGCAATCCACCAGTCAAGACCTTGCCTATGTTGAGCATCAAGGAAGGATGCCTCTGCGAGCAGATTATCTTACACTGGTTTTTACTGAATTAAACCTCCCTCCCCAATTTTTCCAGATCATCAAGATCATTTTGACTTCTGATCTTCTGATCTGTCAGCTCTTCCTAGATTTGTTGCCTGTAGAAGTAGGATACATATGTTTAATTATTAAATTTATTTTGTTTGTGAAAGTATTGAATGGAACTAATTCCCAGGTACAAGGCTCTTAAGCCCAAGATGGTAAGACTTATGAAATGATCATCACAAGTACCAGTTACATACTTCAGGCAGCAGCACTTTTACCCCAGCTAGGAGAGTCTTAATAGCTTTTTTTTTCTCCTCTGTCTTTCTCTGTTTCATGGCTCTTTGTGTTGTGAAGCACTTAATGGAATATTGTAGGTAGTGGTTAAAAAGCTATCGTGGCTCCGGTGTTCAGACCTTCTGATTTCAGCTCCATCATCCACAGCCTGACCTTCCATGAACCTCTGCATCTTGTCATACCTCTTTTTGTCATGTAAGGTGTGGATGAAAAGAGTTACTTCTTTAAACAGCAGTGAAGGTTTCTGCATTGAGGTCAAAGCACTAATGCTATAGAAAAGCCAGATCCAAGAAAAAGACAGTAAGAACTTGTTGCTTTTGCTTCAGAAGATGTTGGCCCAGGTCTGAATTGTAGGACAATTAGACTTTATGACTTCTGAAGTGTAAGATATGGATTATGCATCTGAGAAACCCATTAAGGGTAGTAATATGCTTTAACAAAAGAAAGATCTCTATCTCAGGCAGCTTTGATTTGAAGATATCAAGGGAAAAAAAAATATCTGAGTGATTTAATAATGCAAATAGGTTCTGAAGTGATGATGGGAAGATGAATATGCTACTCAGAGTGGAGCTGAGCAGCAGCAAAGCATTGGGGCAGCAGGGTTCACAAAAGGCAACCTTTGAATGACAAGCTCCAGCTTGGGCAAGAGGCTTTCACTGGTAGCCAACCAGCCCTGTGCAGTACCTGTTCCTGATGACTCCACCACTCTGTCCTTATTTCCATGGCTCTGCTGGTTACCTACCACCTTGGAAAGGTGCTGCAGGCACTTTCTAGTGGGTTTATGTCATTGGTCAGAGATCTTTGTATATGTAAAATTTGGGAGAGATCTGTACCATCCCTCCACTACTGATGTTTGTAGATGATGGGTGAGGCAGTGATGTCCCAGAGAGCTACAATGCCTTGGGCTATTATCTCATAAGTTAAGCAGGGTTGGGCCTGTTTGTTTTTGGATGGGGACTTAGAAGGAAAAGTTGATTGCTATAGTCAATTTGACTTGGTAATTCAGAAGGTGGTGCTCTTCCCCCTAGATAGAACAGGCTGACATGCCAGAATGATTAGGCTTACCACAACTCCTAACCTTTTGGAAAAAATGTAAAACCAACATCCTCACCTCCCAAGAGTGAACATCACGGGACTCCTGCTATTACCCTTGAGTCCCAACCAAATTCCATCTCAAGGCAACCGCACCCTGCAGGTGGAGATCCACCCTGCCCTTTCAGGAGGATGCAGTAAACTTTGCTTTCACTGCTTGGTCATGTTGCATCTCCAGCTGAACCACTGCAGAGCCCAGTACAGATGGCAGCGGTTCTACTTGGGCAGGCAGCAAATGCCCTTTCAGTAAACTTGTGTTAATAGGCGTCCTCACCAGAAAGGGATGTTTTAATGGAAAGTGTTTTCCCACCAGCAGGGATTTTGGAAACCTTAGTGGGACCTGGTTTGAGCAGTAGCTTTCTTGTGCTAAATGAGGTGTAGTGGCTGGAGCCTCCCTGTGCTTTGCCTCAGGCTCTTCCTGCTGCAGCACATTGCCAGGCTCTCGGCACAGGCACACTCTGCTGCCCACTGCCACTTTAGAGGGACAAAAACATTTACTTAGTGTTTTGTATACTTCTTCATATACCAGTATGTCTACTTGGGCCAAATTCTGGAGTGATGTAAGTTATTTAACAGCATGTAGGTGTAAAGTGCAGCAATCTTCTGTGCCGAGTGGGTGGTAAGGCAGGGTTGCAACAGGAAAAGCAGCAGAGAGGATGGCATTAGGTAAAATGCTCTCTGTGAGGAGAGCTGCTGGGAAGGGAGTTGCGGTTGCTTTGGCCATGTCTAAAAGCAGATTTGCTCTGTATTTGTTTGTTTTCTAAGTTGTGAAAGCACTTGCGTGCATTCTTCTCTTTTGGTTTAGCTTAAACCTTTTCTAATCCTGTTAGCAGAAAGAAACCTCCCTGAACCCCAAGTAAGTGTCTGCACGGGAGTTTGCATTGGCTGAATTAAATCTGCGCAGGGTGCCCTTGTGTGGGTAAACACAACCTCATGTTGACACCTTCCTTTCAATGTGCCTTCATCTTTCCCTGACATGCTGCTCCTTCTCTCCCCTTTCTTTGGCAGGGGAATGGCAGCAGCTCCCTGGTGGGAAGGTCACATCAAAGCTTATTCTTCCCTGCTTCCACAGGAAAATAAGCATCCCCCCTACCACCACCACAGCATCTGTGCAGGAAACGGGCTGAGTGAACTGAAAAGAGTCTCTCCATTTGGGGTCTGTCAAGAAAGGCTCACCAAAGGGGGAAGGCTGTGTCCCAGCAGGACCAAGTCCCTGACCTCGTGACATGAAGAAGGGGGAACTGCTCCCAGTACTAGCCCTAGATGATCTCTACTGTCATAGCAGAGCACAGTGGGAGAGGCAGGCAGCTGGGCTTAGCTCTGGCTTGTGCATATTCTTTACCATGCATGTCCTGTCTTGAGAGTATTACAGTATTTATGCAAATTTATAAGTAGGGGAAAAAGCTGTCACGTAAAACCAAAAATTCATCTGAAGGCCAAATATGTAGGTTGGTTGGCTTCTGTGTTTTCCTTTTTTTTTTTTTTTCCCCCAATTAAAAATAAAGTAACCTATAAAATGATGATCTAGTTTAATATCCTCATTATATGTTCCAGGCAGAATCTGAGTCATGGCATTTGCTCTGTGATTTGTTGCCCTGCAGGGGATGTAAAAGTTCCATTTTTGGAATATTTCTTTGTCCACCCCAGTCAGCCATGCCAGGTGAGAGTGTCAGGGTGCAGGGCTGCAGGTAGTGTGAGTGAATTCTCCCAGGCTAATGTTGCTGTCAGGACAAGATTCACAGGTCGCTGTTTCAGGTGATTGGTTTAATGGTTTTGTCCTTGCAATCTATGTAATGTTTTTGAGTAGAAACACACCTAAATACATAGAAATTCCCATTGGATTGTCTTGTCCTTATTTTTATTTTTGGTTAGTGGATCTCCATACAGTTTAATTCCCAGCCAGTGCTAAGATCCATCACCTTTGATTGTCATCGAAAAGTATTTATAAAAAACTACAAAAGGAGCAGCTGGAGGAAGTCTCTTCTTCAGCAGTGGCAAAGCTGCTGCATGTTCTCGTATCATGAACAGCCAATTCACGTAAGTGTGGACATTTCTCATGCAGGTAAAAGGGGTCTTCTGGCTTGCACAAGCCATTTCAGCTGGGTGTTTTTACAGAGATAATTAGCAAGATGCTTACTGGTTTAATGCCAACTGTGATAATGGGTTTTAAGACACAGATTCTCATTCACTAAGAGCCAGAGTAAATCAGGCTTTCCTCATGGGATCTGCACACTACAACAGTCCAGAGATGACAATGATGAAGATTTTTTTTTTCCTGAAGACTTAAGGTCATGGTTGAGGTATAGCAATCTATTAATATATTGCAGATCAGCTCACAGCCCCTGTTATAAGCCAAGGTGTTAAGCCTACCTTTCACCTAGCAAAGAGCATGTATGCCTGAGGGTTACCTCTCAGCTAATGCTCAAGTGCCTTTATCAGTGAGACGTCACTTATGAGCCTTTTCCACCATTCTGGGATCATGTAAAACAAGGCTAAACATTATCTTCACTTTACAGCACTTTGTGCTCAATAGGAAGGAGCTGGAAAAAAGGGGCTCTCTTTTGGTCTACAGACCTTCACCTGCTATATCTCCAATGCCCTCCCACTGCTGTGAGCTCCAGGGACTTGGCAGGTCTCAGCCTTTTTTCCACTAGAATTTCAATTTTTTTCCTTGGGCTGTGTCTAAACCTCCTTGGCATGGAGGGAAGGGATGATGTTACCACCACTCCAGGGGATGCAGTATCATACAATTACTGTTTCTCAGATATGCTATACAGATACACTTGGAAATCTCCGTTCTTTCCATCCTTCAAAATACATGGCCCTAGTTAATGCGTTTGGAGGCTGTGGGTCTCTGAATCTCTGCCAGCTCAGACGAGTGACAGTCTGCAGTAAATATACCCACACTTTCAGATGTCTCAGCCTCCCAGCACATTTTTATGTCCGATGTTGAGGTGAACCAGCTAGACCCCACTGAGAGAAGACCTTCAGAACTGCTCCCAGCAGGCAGCACAACACTGAGACTGGTTTGGCTTCTCTCTGACCCTTGAAGTACTACCATGCCATTCCAGACCTTGTGACCTTATGCTGCCACCAGCACCCCTTTCTGTAGGGCATGCAACACAACCTTTCAGCGTCAGGCTGTAAAAACATTGCCTCCATGGACTGCAACACTACTCTGAAATTATTTTAGGTGTGTTGACTTCAAGCACACACACAAGCAACTATTCTGTCTTATGGCCACAAGGCCAAGTGCCTGCCACTCATTATGGGCATGGCCAGTCTGCTCTAGTGCCAAGCTGGCCTTGGGTGGTGTCAGCATGAGATGTTCTGTACTACCTGTCCTGGGAGGTGGGAATTGCTCTCCAGGGTGGATGTTGTTAGTGATAGAGATTTAACCTTTAGCTACTAAGAGATGAAATCATTTTTCCCAGTTCATGGGTATGGCTCCATGATACAGTGTTAGAAATAGCAAGTTCCAGACTTGCAACTGACATAGATGAGGCTGCTATCTGAAAAACTGTCATTTTGAGTAATGTTGGTTTGGGTTTTTTTTTCCTGAAAGTTGAGAGCCAGAATTTCTTTTTTGTTTAAGGCCTAAAAATCTTCCTTTCCCAGAACTATGTGCACACTAAAAAATTAACTTCTGGATGTCTGTATGCTTTCCTAAAGCATTTAATAGTGCTAAGGACATGAAATACTGTACTGAGTCCTCTGGGAAACCTACAATTAGTGAGATGAAAATACCTTCCATAAATGATTGAGCTCCTGAAACTGTGTGAGCAATTAAAATGCTATACGGGACAGAGCTGAAAATCCTTACAGATTATCAGTGAGGCATTGTTTAAAAGATGTCCTTGGGTTGGACAGTAGCAGCACCATTGTGACCAGGCATTACCCAGAGTTCCTGCTGGGAGAGGGCCTTGGCAGATACCATGTGCACTACCTGATGTTTTCTTCCATTTTTATCCCCACTTTTCTAGCTGAGAGGAGTTCTTCATAGCATATTTGTTTCATCCCAGAAGGACCACAGATTGATTGATTGTGTTGTTAGGGTGTTTCTATTTGTTGTTTTGTTGTGGGTTTTTTTTGTTGTTTGGGTTTTGGTGGTGGTGGTGTTTGGTTTTTTTAACCAGTCTGTAATGATGCTAAGCTGGGAGTGCAGAGCCAGGGAATGGAAAGTGTTGAAAAGATGTTCTCTGTATTCTCACTTGTGTGGTGGTCTTACCTAGTGCATGTGTGCAACTGATCTGATACAGGGATAGGCACCAAAGAGCTGGCTGCAGACCTGGCTAAACATATAAGACCTAGTTCCAATTTCCAAAGGCATCTTAGTTCTTGAAGATGCATGCAGAGCTTTCACAGGTCCTTAGCTTGCTGGATACCCAAATTGCTGTGATTCTGATGGGACTAAATTGTCTAACATGATGAGGAGCATTTGAATTTCCCACTAGAGGTCCCTCTGCCATGCACCTAAAAGCCTTACAAAATATTATCTGGATGGATTAAAAGAGTTTTTGTTTGTTTTTCTGCATGGTAGGAAAGGCTTCCTGGAGGTGCTCTTCCTAGCATGGCAAGTTCTCCATCATCAAGCACACATAGGAACAGCTTCAAAAATGGCAGAGGCTGCAAGATACTTATAAATTATGATAACCAATTGGTCAGGATTGAGAAGGACAATGACACCTTATGCCAGGGAGTGGTGGTTAATTTACTTCTGGGAAGATGTTTAAAACAGCATCATTTTGTGTACATGAGTGAAAGTTTATGATGATAAATTTGTTGGAGGGAAAAGGCAAATTTTCTTTTTTGTCCTGTGTGAAAAGTGAGGCAAGACAACTACATAAATGCAGTTATAAACACAGTTAGGTATCTGCATCCTTCTGATGTGGGGTGGTGTTAGTGAGCTGAGAGTTGTGGGAAGGATGTGAAAGGTGACATGCTTTGCATGGATACCTGGAGTGAATTTGAGTTGAAGAACTTAGCAGGGAATTCAGGAATGAGAGAAATGGGAGAAAAAAAGGACCAAAAAAAAATTCTTGGTTTGGTGAAGATGATGGGACTTGAGGGAATTGGTGTGAGGGCATGAGTGGACCAAACCTGAGCTGTGCATATGGGAAGGGGGGAACTGACCTGTGTATGAAAGGGGTTAAACAAGGACTCACAGCAAGAAGATAGGAAAGGGAGAGGAACTGAAGCCTGGGAAGATAGAAGCTGAGCCTAGCATGACAGTAGAGCTGTGAGATGGCGGCCAGGCCTTTCCTCTTCCAGACAAAGTTGCTTCTGACTACCCATTATGTCTTTCTTTATCTCTCTGCAAGGAAGCTTTCCAAAAGCATGAATAATACCTTATTAGGTAGATGGAAGAGCCCCTCCTTTTTATCCTGCTTTAATTCATGCTTCCTCTGCTTTGGTGGCTGCCTTGTACATAGTGCTGTTAGAAGTGCAATTATCATTCTTCCTGGTTGCACGGTATTAAGGGCGTATCCTCTTGCAGCATCTCCTCAAGGCTTATTACTCAAGACAGTCGAGCTGTGCACTAGAAGCCAAATTAAACTAAGCAAAAAAGAGGCTATTTCCACCACAGGAGTGGAACAGATCGTTTTGCTGAAGACAAGGTCAGGAGCTGGTCTATGGGAGAATATGTAGCTGGAAGCCTGTGATGTAGGGAATTTGTGCCAGGGGGCTGGAGGACACAGCCTTATGTTTTTTTTGTGGCTATGCCTGACTTCCACTCTTTCGTCCACTGGTAGGGATGTGGGTTGGTGAGCAACCCCTGCTTGACGTTGGTGTATTGTCCTACACAGGTTTCAAGGTCTAACTGTGTTCTGCTCCTCTGGTCTTCTGCAGGATCTTGAGTGTTTCTTCTCAGAGAGCTATCCAGACATAACTTAAAGATCACAAGTGATGAAGAATGCAGTGTGTCCTTGAGAGTACCACCTTCTCCCCCTTTTAAAAAGGATCTCTCTTTCTCAGCACAAACTCATCTGGGTTTTAGTTGTCTTTTACCATTGCATCACCAGTTTCCCCTCTGGATGTCGGAAAAGCTCCTTACACACCACCCACTGGTCTGCTTTGAAGGGCAACTGAAGTCTCCATCTCCATTTTCGAGGATCACAGATGTTTCTGAAGTTTTCTAAGCACCAGGCAGCAAACAGTTAAGGCATCTGAGCCGCAGGCCTCAGAACATTTTGCTAGGGAGCCAGGTGAGCAAAGAACAGATAAAGGCAGCACCTGCCTATGGGTTTGGAACAGCCCGGGGCCATGGATAGAATGTAAATACACTCTGAAAATCTTATTGTCTGACACTGTGCCAGCGTCTTCTGGGCTTTTGTCATGGAAAATATTTCAGCTGAGGTCATTCAGTCAGCAAAAAACCTGCATTTAATACCCTCTGAGGTGCCAACTTGCTTCTTTCTTTGTGTCGATAAATAAACAAAGTAGGGTAGCATTTCATGTTGCCAGTATGATCTTTTGTTTTATTAGGAAGGATTTAGAAGTTGTTGNGAGAACTAAGGTCTGCTTCTTGTAAATCTCTGCTGGCTGCCCCAGGCTATGTTTTTAATTCCTTTATTCAGCTTTGAGATGAGTAGGAGAAAGGTGCAGCTTTCTGAGATGTTGGAAGTTGCCGTTTCCCTTCTTCAGTCAGTCAGGCGCTTTGGTTGTCTTCGGCTAAATCTCAAAACTTTCCATTGATGATAGTTCTGAAAGGGAGGGTGGGGAGATGGGGAAATTTTGAGGGGAGCTGGGGTATCTGGGATATTGAAGTGGGCTGGTAACTGGATTATCTACTGGTAGAATGACTGATTTGCTGCATGTGCCTCTAGGAGAAAGAAGCAGCCTGACTTTATAGCTCTATTCAGAACAGCTGAGCTTCTGGTCAGTCAGATTTATGGCTTTTGATTATATTGGTGCAGTGCCTGTCCTTTTTCAAGCGTGATATGAAACATGGTAATCGTGTCAGTGTTCTTGGGGAAACTAATGCTTTCTCTCCCAAATCCTTGCAACAGGAAATTTGTTTCAAAGTTGCACAGAGCTTCCCTTAATCATGTGCCTTTGAGCCCACTGCCCACATCCTTCAGCTCCAGAAATTGCCACTGCTGCTCCATTTGGGTAAGTCATGGGTGTGCAGTCATTACTGGGTGAGAAGGCACTATTTGTCCAGGGGTGATCCTTACCTATTCAGAGCCTTCACCTAGTCTATTTTGAGGCCAGTAGTCTCTCTGTGGCTCCTCTGGGCTTTACTAGCATGTGATACTCAAGCACCTCATCGATGGTGACTGCCTCATGTGGATGTTGTAGAAAGCACCATGCAGTCCTGTGAAGTCCCTTTTTTACATTGTGCTTCATCAATGACGTGAGAGCAAAGGATGGGCTTTGCCTTCTGAAATGCAAACACTTTCTGCTTTCAGGCAGGGAAGGAATGAGATCAGTCCTTCCACATCAGCACTTTATCTTGTTGTTTTCTGCCTTAAGTCTGTCAGGGTCTGCGGCTCGTCTGGAAATGAGTCTGCAAACCTTGGGGCTGGGAATCATCTCACCTGATTTTAGTTATCTAAAACTTAGACATAAAGTTTAAGATTGTCATCTAGACGCTCTCTTTGGTTGTTGAGGAGTGATAAACAGCCCATGCCATTCATCTTACCCATTCTAGACATCTGCCTTAGGTTGGGATGATTCATGCTTTGGAAGTTCCTGTGTTCTCCATAACCTGTTGGGGAGATGTAGGTGAGAGTTCAAACCTAGACCCCTAACTCTCACAGGGTTCTCCATCTAAGAAATCCAGCAGCTATCCTCTTTTTACCATGTGCCATGGATGTTGTCTATGTGCAGGGTAGAACTATACTGCCTGTTGTTTTAAGGGGAGTAATCCATGTCTGTCTGTTGAGACGACTTTGTGCTGGTTTTGATGGAGATGATACACTTGTGATGGCCCTGAGGAACACAGGAGGTTTTTAAAGTAAGAAGGTGATAAGTGCTTTGTCAAATGTTGTCATTTTACTTTGATTTTTCAATCAGGTGGATTTTAAGGCTGAAATTTCAGAGCTGATAAAAGAATACGGAGGCCTGGTTTCAATCAAAATTAAAGAGCTCATCTGCTTTTATACACAGTTATGTTGATCTGTGATGTGATTGCTTATCCCTGTTTGTGTCTTTGAAGGAGAAAGACTGCAGGCAGACCGCACAACAACAGATACAGACCTCAAAATGTAGAGGGAAGAACAGAGCTAAGAACTGGGCTAATCTTCTTAGGCTGCTGCTGGGAGCACAATGGTGGCAAATTGCTGTGGCAATGGACCCTGCTCCTGAGCTGAAGACAGGAACTACACTGACAAGACAATAATAGAGTGTTGGCTCAACTGGCAAGCGCACACCCCTTTTGGATAGACTCAAAATGTTACACTGAGAAGCAGTTAATACACCGTTGTGTAAGATTCCTCCTAATGGACTGGAGCCAGAATGCTCCATTAACCACACACATATAAAATATTCATTGAGCTTCGGTTTTGTTGCCAAGCTGGAAAAAGGGGGAGAAGCTTTGTGTATAGAGATAAAACTGTCAGTATTAAGGGCTGAAGGGAGGAGTTGATGATGTATTCTGAAAACTTTTATTCTTTTTAGGAGGAGAAGGATTTCTTATCTTTGGCAGGGGGCTAAGGGGTGCAAAGAGGATTAAATGCAAGACTTGCCAGGTTTTACATTTCATGTTTAATTGTCCAAGGGGTGAAGGTACCTCCTGTCTCTGTGCCAAACTCCTTGATCTGTTCTATACCAGGGTCAGATTTTAGAAAATAAAATAGATGTGAAAACCACAATTACATTCCCCAGAAGATTTGCTTCTAAATAAGAGAAAACTTTCCTAAGCATAGACCAAATTTTCTCTCTGGTAAACACATATTCACCTGTTTTTGTGCTGGTTTTAGATGTGCAGTAATAGAAGCTTTCTGTTTTCTGGATGCTGAATATATAATGAATATTTAGAAGAGATTTGTTTGGAAGAATTGGCTTAATTTGCTGTTGCTGTTTGAATTAGGAGGCAATAAGGCAAATAATAAAATTGTGTTTCAGAGTGAATAAGTAAATATGTGTGCAAAAGATACTGTCCATATGACACCTTTCTCTTGCCAGAAGGTGACTTTGTATAGCCATTTAAGCAAGATGCATGGTGAAAGGACAACAGTTGTGGCTGGCTGGGACGAGGTGGGCTGCAGTGCTGTATGGGATTGATGACTGGGATTATGAGGAAGCAAGGAGCATGTGCTGGTTTGCCTAAATTCTGGAGGCTTTCTATCTTGTGGTGTCTGGGTGGCATTTGAGAGGATAGTGGAAAGGAGACAGTGATCTTTCTTGTGTGTCATGTCTGGTCATGGTTGTATGAGCACCAAGAAAATGTAAGGGAGAGCTCCAGGAGGCAAAACATTTTTATAGGATAACTTTGTAAAGATCAGGAACTCCATTACAGTATTGAAGAAATGCTTGTCCCAGACAGGCAGAGATGTAATGTGTGTCCAAGGAAGTGGTGTGGGAAGAGGGGTTTATTCAGACTTCTTATAACCAGGAGAGACGCTATGCTAAGAGTGAATGGAAGGGATGGTCTCTTCCAAAATGGGGGGAACCAGGTTAGCACTGGGAATGAAGGCTGATACTAGGGCAGTCTGCAATTCTTTTAGATGAATACCTGGAGAAGAACAGACTCATCTTGATGATGAATTCCCCAGCATGAAAAGATCTGTGCCCTCATGGCAGGATAGGACAGTTACCAGTAATGTTGAGATTGTAAATAAAATAGAGCCACCTAAGCAAATCCATGGGCAAACAAGACACAAGTAAATAGGGAGCTAGATCAAGACCAAAAGTATCTGTGCTTTTCTATAGTTTTTAAAATGTATATAAAGTGAACATGGGTGGATTTTAATGTACTAGCCTCCCAGATATCTTACTGAATGAAGCTAATCAGTACGAAGCTGTACTATCAGGATACTTATTATGCAGAAATTACAAGAATAGTTTTTTGCCTTTGGAGGAGTGACTCACAGTTTGTTGGAAATCAGAGTCCAATAAGACAAATCAGTTATCTGCATCATCATTTACCACCCACTCTCTATGGATTGAAAGTTGCCATGCTGAATTAAGAAAAACATTATAATAAGCTTACCCTTATAGCTGACCATGGCAGTGACAATATCCATGAAATCCTAAGAAAGATCGGAAGCAATGGGAAGGCAGCAAGCAAGAAAAGAGACTGGAGAAGAGTTGTCCTAGTTAGGATATAAAGAGAAATTTTAGTCAACATTTTTAAACAGACCAATAAAAGGGAAAAATGCTCTTGTGTAAGACCTTGTTTAAACTGTAGCTGTGGCACTGAAGAGTTGTTTGGCAGTAGTGGCCATTGCATGGTCAAATTCAATACTTTTGTAGGAATAATGATATTATGAAAATCCCAAAGGCCATAACATTATTCTTCTTTAAAAAGCAGTTTAAATGACATTAAAGGAGCGGGTAAATGAGCTAAGAGTGTATGTAGCATTCCTGTAAACTGGAGAAAAACATATCTCATCAGTTCCCAAATTAAGCCTAACTCAAAAAATATTACTCCACTGTTCAACTGTAGTAAGGGGGACTAGTAGAAATAAAAAGTTGTCCTTTAAGAAGTAGAAATCATGCCTAAACAAAGAAAACAGAGAATAATATAGTTTCTTACAAGTTAAATGTAAAACTGTAGCACAAACTAAAATAGTTTGAAGAGTGACTCACAAAAGACATGAAAACTAATAACAAAAGCTCTTTCAAATACCACAAGAGCTGGCAGCCTGCCTGTAAATGGTGGATTCAGAAAATGACCAAGGTGTGAAAGGAGCAGTCAAAGTCAGTAATACCACTGTATGACAGAGAGCAGAAGGCATTGGCTGCAGAGCAATCAGGACATCCTCAAATGTTTGAGCCCAAGGAATGGACTCTAATTGAATGGTTAATAGAAGAGGTTTTAAACAGATCAGTGGAATGAACAATAACAGATCACCAGGACAAATGATACTCACTCGAATGTTCCAAACTACTCTGGTATGAAACTTTTGGGTTCAGTCAGCCTTGATCCCAGAGGAGGTAAACAATGTGACACCAACTTTTAAAAGTGTTCCAGCAGGGATTAAAAGAACTACAGGCTACTCAAGTCTGGCTTCTGTACCAGGAAAAATTGAGAGGAAATTATAACAGATTTAGTGACAGCATACATAAATACAATATATTCTGTATGTGTTAACATGGCCTTTGTAAATTAAAGGCATGGACTGCAAACCCTGGAATTCTTTGAAGGAATGAATAAGCATCTGGAGAAGCATATAACGATATAGTGTACTTGGGGTTTTGAATGGATTTTGTAAAGGTCTAACCAAGATATGAAGAAAAGGATAGCTATACTTAGCCAATTTTCCCAACAGAAAATTTTCATGTTCCTTATAGTGATCTTTTGGGGGGACAGTCCTTGTAGAGTTTCTGGGGCAGGGGGAGCTGCATTCAACAGTCTTCCTTGAAAAAAAAGATACAGTAGGGAGAGGAGGGAGTTTGTTTATACCAAAAATTCACTATGACACTGATAACTAAAGCTTTTTGGTCCTTTGCAGAAGGATCTGGAGAGACTGGACAGTACAGTGGCAGGAGAATATCAATGCCAATATATATATAAATAACATGGAGGAAAATAAACTTGTCCATTTGTGCCTAGGTAGGTACATTTTCTATGGCTTCTCTATTCAGGAAAATTATTAATTGGTCATTGTTGCTGATTTTCCAGAAATATCAGACCACTACTAAAAGTCCTATAAAAAGCAAAGATAAATTTTTGGAGTTATTTGCAATAATTGATAACAAAACAATCAGTTTATGCTACTGCATTATGCATACAGGAGGGAGACAGATGTTGATCTTCCTGTGTTGTTCTTGCTTCTAGGCTGTTGTGTGCAAGGTTGCTCACTCAGTTTCAGAAATGATATATTAGAAGTAGAAAAGACATAGAAAAGAACAGTAAGAGTAGGTAGAGGTGTGAAATGTATGTCTCATAATGGAGAATTCTAAAGAAAGTAGTGCTTTTCAGCCTTGAAAACTGCAGAAGAATTTGACAGAGGCTCATAAAATCATGAGTGATACAGAAGAGGTGAATGGGAATTAGGTATTCCGTCCTCCTTGTAACACAAGAACTAGGGGTGCTAAGGAAACTAAAAGAATATTAGCATAGAATAAAAGGAGTATTTTTTAATTATTATGTTGTGGAAGTGATGATGGACACTGGAAATGGCAAAAAGAAATAAACATAAGACAGGGTCAGCCAAAATCCTGTAGGATCCATTCATCAGAGGCTACTAAACACGGTGGCCAGTGTGGGCTTGGAGATTGCCTCAAGTCCCAAAGTTACTGAGGGCCAGAAAATGGAAGATTGGCACCATTCTATGCACGGCCTACCTTGTGTGTCTGTTAAGCATCTGCTTTTGAACTGCTGGGCTAGATAATGTTTGGCTTTACCTGCACCATCATTTTTGTGTCTCTTTTTTCGGAAGGTGGAACCTGCTTAACTCCTAATTTTATTTCCTGCTTTGTGTCATGTCACAGTTCTCCTTGAAATAGTTCTTTTCCTTTCTCTAGGTTTGTGTGAACTGTTGGACCGACTGCAAGCACTCAGCTTTTCCTGTTTGATGTGAAAGTTTGTGCACCTTGATCCTGTGGATCCCTTTCACATGTGGAGGTTGGCATTGTGTGTTTTCTTTTAAAACTGACATTTCAGCCAGGTTCACAAAATCAGTTGATTTATAAGCTCTGACTCAATGATGCATGTAAACACAGGACTAAATTTAAGCATATGCTTAAGTTATGGGCATCTTGAGCACATGTTTAGTTGCTTTGCCAGATAAAAATAGAATCATGATTTAACAGTAGGCTTGACTTTCCATTGTGCTATTTTAGTTTTATGCTGATTTAACTCCAGCTAACTCAGCCAGGATAAAGGACTTGACTTGGAGAAGACAACATTGGTCTGAAAACACATTATTCCAAACCCTAGAGCTGGAAGAAGTTCTCTAGGACCAAAGATTTACAAGAAAGGGTGTGATGGGAGAGTGTTAGGCTGTTTCTTCTGGATTCATGGTGTGAGTTTGAGTTTCATGCTGGAATTGCACAACACACAGATTCAAGGGGGTGTCTGGCCATGATGACAATTTTAAAAGCATCCAGATGTGAATGGTTTTGGCTGTGGAAACTTTTGTGCTTTAAGTGTGCTAGCCCGATTTTCTTGGGAGCATATTTGGACTTCTTCCTCTGGTGAGATTTGTTTTCAGCATCATTTTAAATGTTGAGAGATGCAGTGATTTGTCTGTAGTAAAATACATAGATCTGCCCCTTGAAAGCTAATTACAGGCCATTCCACTTGGATTTCCCTAACATATATAGAGGTATTAGGAGAGACAAAGAAGAGTAGCATCCCTCTCTTGAACTGAATTGAAAAGCAAGGAACCTCAGCAGTGTTTGAGAAAAGAATAGCAGAGAATAGCAGAATTGTAAAAATTATCCTAGTCCCTGATGCTGAAACCCCAGGTTTGATAGCAGTCCAAAAGCATGTAAATGAGACAGGAGACTGCATTCCTTGACTTCTAACACTGAACAGAGCATAATCATAGAATCACCAGCCTGATTTTGCTTGTGCTATTGTTCACCCACAGTTTGAAAAGAAGACATCAAATAGACTCCTCATAGAAGAATCTAGATTTGTACTGATTGCTTTCAGCTGTATGTGAATAGCTGCACTAGAATTTGGAAAGTTACTACCGACCTGAAATGGTTGAGAATTTAGTACTGAGTCATTTTACTGAACATATTTCTTTGTTCTAAATTGGTTATTTAGTAGGAGAAAGGAGAAGTCATGAGAAATCTCTCAAATCATTTGAAGGAAGGAGCGCTCCTGCTTTGTTGTTATCCTTGGACTACAGATGTCCCCTATGAGACCTTCACTGAACAGCAGGCAGAGAATTGCAGTGGAAGTTCCAGTGTGCTCTGGCAGGTAAGGGCTATGATGAATTGGGACAGCAGTTGAAATCCATAGCTACATAAAGGTTGATGGTCCTGTCTTGAATCTGAGATGCTGAACTGCCCTGCGTAAAATTTCTTGTGTTTTGTGATCGAAAGACCAACCAAGACAGCTTCTTTGTGAACCTTGCAGTTATGTGACAGTGATCAAATGTCATGTCAAAACCACGGAGTAATATTGTAAATACTTATGAAAGTGGCTGGGTTCTTGGAAATTTTTGCCTTTAACTAATGTAGCCTACAAAGGTCACTGATGAATAACTCTTGTGAATTCCTCTAAAATAAGAATAGATATGTGATGCTATAGAAAACTTAAAGCAATTTCTGTATCTTTGAGTTGCATATATGGCTTACCTGCTCACGTTTGACTGATAAGATTAGTTTCTTTTTGGGGATGGGGAAATGAAAACTAATGACAGATTGTGTAGGCAGCTCTGGACTGATGCGAGTGCAACATCAAAACTCATAAATATCTGTAGATATTTTCTTGACAGCAGTAGAAAACAACATGGCTAAAGCCTCAGGGTGCTGGAATATACACTTTTGCCAGCTTATATGGGAAGGGAGGTAGATCTCATGATGTATTGAGTCCAGAGGCAGGAACAGCTACCTACATGGAGATGTGTGGAAGCTCTGTCTTTCCATTCTGACATAGGAATGTTGAAATAGTGTATTTCACTGTGATAATAAACCCAGTCTAGTTTTGCAATGAGTGTTCTGCAAGTAAGATTACAGCAGATCATTTCATTGCTCCTAATCAGAAATATGAATTCTTCTTAAAGCACTGAGGAGAATGTTATGAACAAGCCGTACAGACTCTGTGTACCGATGTGAAATGGATGGAGATATAAAATAGCTAAAAGCAGAGGTGTAGAACTTGCTCTAATGGGTTCCTTGCCTGGATATAGTACATAAACTTGAGAAATATAGGCTCATCTCGCAGTTCTCTGCACAAATAGGCACATATGCTTTTTCTGAGCGTAGCAGAGACACAGCCTGGATCAAGGAAGCAGACCAAGTCCTGTTCACTGGGACCCTAACCTGAGTTTTAGGAGCATGTGGCTCTATTCCTCTTTTTGCTATTGTTCTGCTATCACTTTCAGATGGTACTACCAGTTTACATGCAGGTACCTATTAATGATAATATAGGCAAAACTATCTGTGCATATGAAAATATATGGGGAGGTGTGCTCTCTCACTCTCACAGAGAAGCAGAGAAAGGGTTCGTGAGTTCAGTTATGACACCATTCTGTTTTGGACTGGGATCTCAGCTGTAGAAAAGTGCTCTCCTGGAACTAGCAAGCAAACAATGGCTTCTTCCCTCCAGCTGCTGAATGCAGCACATCCCCAAGTCCTGGTGCAATGAAATATTTCATATGAACAGTTGCATCTCCTGGAGCATTTATATGTATATGTACATATTCTCTCTGAGGTTTTACCCCTGGAGCTTAAAACACAGATTTGTTTTAGATGCAAAACCTCTGTATGCCCACATCTGGTTTGATGTGTACCTCACAAGGAGTGATAGAGGTGCACAGATAATGGCTTCTTTCATGGTGTAGTTGTCCAGCTTCATTTTACTGTTCCTTTTCCCTTCTGCTGAATTATTCGTTAATGCCAATATAACCTCTGTTTCACTCCCTTTCCATCTTAAATGTAAATCGACTTGCCACAACCTGCTACTCTTTAGAAATTACAAAGCCTCAGAAGATAATTTGTTGCTGGTGCTGATATTATCTGTTTATTCTAATTCACCAGCCAGTCAGGCCGTGCTCGCCTGCAGATGGGAGAAAATGACCTTCAGTAAAATTGCAAACTTAACAGTTCTGAAACAGCATCTCCCTCGGCAGCTAGCTGCTGGTAATCTGAAGTCTATGTTTTCAGGGAGGCAGCAGTCAAACTAGTGCAGAGTGAGTCTGCCGTCAGCGAGGCAAAAGGTGACCTATGGCTCTATAGAGAATAAAGAAATATGGGAATGCTCGCAGTAGGATTGTGGCCTGAAAAAATGCTGTGCACCAGATCTTTTCATGATGCTTGGATTCCTTGCTTTCATAAGCATGAAAATTGCCTCTGCTTCTTTGCCCATGAATGTCCCATTTGAGTTCAATTCTGGTGCCCCACATAAAGTTTGATTAGGGCATTGCCACTCAGAAAATGAGATAAAGAAAAGAATAGAGTTTAAACTAAATCATCTATAGAAGTTCTATTGATTGAAATGTTGTGATAGCATTGGCAATAGTGGCACAACAAGAGCCTTCTTTATATCTTGTGAATAAACAGAGGATGAATGCTTCCTCTGGATAATGGAATCACTTTCACTTCACTAGAACTCAGGAGTATGTTAACAATCAGGTTCTAAAGTTACATATGCAAATCACATGGGCTTTTTAACTGCAAGTCCCAGAGTTAAAAATCTGAATACCTCCCCAAGTCTTTTCTTTTGATTTCTAATAAGCGCTGCAACACTGGGAAAGTCCTAAAGATAAAATAAATCTGTGTTTATATCAAGATTTTAAATAGATTGCTATTAATTATTAACACTAATATTAATTAATTCCAGGAAATTCAAGGATAATCATACAATGAATGACATACTAAACCAATGTAACACAGGAAGAGGCATCTGGTATTGAGTTTTGGAACATAACTTTGGTTAGCCTCAGCTGGATTCAAAAAAAGAGAAATCTGGTTGATTTTTTTGCTCATGGTGATAGAATAACTTTGTATAAGCCTTTAACTTTCTCCCATATGTATTCACTCGTAAATTCAGGTGGTACAGTATAAGGTAGGAAATGGTGCATGGATTCTGTTTCAATTATATATCTCAAAATGGGAATTGTAAATAAATCTGAAGTGTAAACACATCAAATAGCTGTGTTCCCACTGGGATTAGGTTGTTGCCTGGAGTTGGTTAATGGTGTGGCAGTGACTGGAAAGAGAGGTTAGCTCCATGTTGCTGATGTTAGCAGATGACAGAAAGACTGGTTTAGCATAGTTTGGATTCCTTGGTAGAATGGAAATAGCAAATAACCTTTCTTTTGAGGATGTTACAGGTAAAGGAAATTAAAACTGTCAGATTTATGTGCCAGATGGAATAGACTCTGTTGAGAAACAGGAATCTGGGAAAGGACTGAGCGTTTGAATGGGTAATTGGCTGAATGACATTTCTCACTCCAGTTCTGTGGCCAGAGGGTCTAAAACAATCCTTGGATCCCTTCTAACGCCTGCTTGATATTCCCTGCTTATATACCCAGGGATCATTTTACTGCTGTGTTTGGCATTGGTGCAGCAGCCTCAGGAACACTCCATCCAGCTGTGGTACCCACAATTAAAGAATGGTGTTGAAAAACTGAAGATCTTTCAGCAAAGAGCCACAAGAATGACTGAAGGATTGAAAAACACGCCTTACAATGGAGCCTATCTCTTTAGCTTACCAAACAGCAAGTAAAGAAGTTTTCAAGTATGCTATGTAAGGAAGAGAAACTCGGAAATGGAAGCTCCTTTGGACAATAATAGAAAAAGAATTGGTAGTCAGAATTTGGATTTCATCCTGTATATAAGTATTACATTTTAATCGTGCAAGGTGTTTGGGGAGCAAAATAAGGGCTATGATATTTTCTGTCACTGGCAGTAGAGATTCGATGCTTTTTCATCAGTTGCACTCTGGGTCATGCAAAGGATTCACTTAGAGCAGCCTTTTTGCTGGGATCCTTTCAGAAGTCAAACTTGGCTGTGCGTGGCTGCCCTCTCTGGCTTTGTTAATTTATAAATCAGAGTTCTCACTACAAATTCTTCATGATCTAGATACTCAAAATCCTTCAGATACAAATTCCACTGTCTGATCTGGATCCTAAACTCCATTTTCCAGCTTCACCATAGGATTGGATAGGAAAAGCATGAATTTGTGGAAGTATTTGTAAGTGAGATTTTGTTTGATCATAGGAAAAGCTTAGGGACTAGATGGTCATTTTAAAACCATTTCTCCGCTTTTCCAGTTCCCATATCAGCACATAGGCTTTGGCAGGGGCCAGGGCAGGAGGTCTCAATGAACAATTAGTAAGGCTCCTTTTCTCAAAAGGTTTGAAGTCATTGTCTGGAAGAAGGAGCCCCCAACATTTGTGAAATGGACCAGGAGAAAAGAGCCATGTGTTTGGTGCCAGGTCCTACTGCTGATGTTGCCTCTAACAAAGCCTGAACTTGTGGTTTCGACTACCAGGCAATCCATACTGTGACCTGTGGCCTTGGCCATTATTCTGCCTTCCTCTCTAAGGAGAGGTTTCCTCCTGGGCAGCAGCAAAGCACACTGGCATCAGCACAGTGAGGAATTCTGCCTTTCTGCTGCCCTCACTGTGCATGCTCTGCAAGAAGGAACTCTGCCTGAAATCTACCCCAGCCCTAAAACCAGAAATGAGCATGCCAGATCTCTGTGTTCACCAAATCTGAATATTCTCTGAATATGATCAAACCTCAGGAGTGGAGGATGTCCAAGACTTGGATTTAGGTTCTTTTCATTTTAGAAACACTACTTTCTGATCTGCTTCTCTGGGACCACTTAAATGTCTTCAAATCAATCCAGATCTGTACCCCACTCCCCTGCTGAGCCTTGAGTTTACCAAAGAGAGGCCATTTTACTTCCTTTTACAGAAAGGTATTGTCACCAGGATGACAGGAAGCAATGAGATTTTGTTGAAGCCTGGATCATAAATACTTTATTTCAAGGTTTTTTTGCTTACTTTCATGTCAATATACTTTCTTCAGAAGGTCCTTTAAGAATCAGACTCTGCTAGGATTAAACTCGGTACCATTAGTTTTCCCTATTTTTATTGGACAAACTACCTTCCCTTTCCTACAAGGACCCAGCACTGGGCTATGCTGGTTGTGGTCCTGCACCAGCCACTCCATGCTGACACCTACACAGGGCTCTTGGTGTTTTCTGGGAATCAGAACAAGTGTGGTTATTCAATTGCCTGTGCAAACCCGAGCTCTTGAAATCCCATCTTTCGGGGAACTCTAAGAGATACCTCTTGTTTTGTTTTTTTTTTCCCCCCTCTTTAAATCCCCCAAATAGTATCATTTCTATGAATGCTTAAGAAGGGAATACACCCCTTTTCAAGGCAGCATGCAGCCTTTTCATCAAGGATGTCACACCTCTGGCTGTATTGTGAAGCATCTGTACAACAGCAGTGGTGAGCTCTCTTTGCTGGCTCTCTGGCCAGGGTTGAATTTCACTTCCCGAGTGCATTTTTTCATGGGATTTTCATCCCTAATGCATGCAAGGATTGGTCAGCTGTAAATTCTCCATACTCTCTTCACAGTAATTAGTACAAGCCAGTACCCTAGACTGATGGGAAAGCTGTCCAGGGCACATACTGTGCCAGAGTTTTGGAGAAGTTCAGCTGTGAACTTGGTGTTTGCAGTTTCATTGCTTGTGCTAAGTGCTCTAGCTCACTGCCAGCCATCCATGCCATTGCTGTAACAGCACTGTAAGAGCATTGTTCTTGAATTGCAAAAACTATGTCCTCTTTCTTGTCTTTTTTGTTTTGAAATCTATTTTAAACCCAAAATCTAGGAGGAAATGCTCTTTACCAACCTAAGGTGCTGTATGAATGTGGTAGATAAAGATGTAGCTCCTCAGTTCATCTGAAGACATTTACTATCATGAGTGTAAACTGATATGTGTATTTTAGTTATTGGCATTTTACAGATATTCAAGATACATTGTGTGAGGATTACATTTAATACGTTTTGTGGAGCAATGGTAGAAATATCTTTAATGATCCCTTTTAAGATATCTTATATTCTTTATAGAAGTACCTTAGGTTTGGATCAGTTGGAGTTGTCTGAAACAACTCAGTGATAAAACTAGAAAGAATTTTTTCCTTTTCCACTGTACTGTCAATACTGTGTCTCTTTAGTCAAGGAAAAGATTTATGTTGAAAGTAGCTTTGTGAGGATCCAATCAAAGCAAAAATAATACTGAAATACATTGTTCTAAATCTTACAAGACAAACATTATTTCTGGACATTCTTTGGAAGGCAACAAGAAAATGAGGTGAGGAAGAACAACAAAAAAAGAGTTGTTTCTGTCATCTGGATGTTGTAATTTTTTTTAATTAGATTGATGAAGGCCTTGTCTTTATAAGGATCAGAGTAAAGTTATGTGTTAAACAGGGATTTCCAGACTTTCAAAACCCAGTATCTTCCATACTTTTATTTCTCTACATTTCCAGAAGAAAAAAAAAAACACACAAATGACTGTGCTTGTTGTCTGGGAAAATATGTGTTTCAGGAACCCTATATTCTCCCTCCGAAGTGGCCCTGCATGGTCATTTTTACCTCTTCACCCAAGCTCTCGCTGCATGTAAGCCTTCCAGCTCCAAGCTGTTCTGTGTGTGTTCGAGCAAAGGGTGAATCACTGTCTTAATTAAGGTCAGTGTGTGATATCTTTGCTATTCTTCCAGCTATTCTTGGCTGGTGAATAAAGAGTTAAATATAGGATATAGATTCTTCCCTCCTGTAGTCTTTGTTGATAGCCCAGTTTACAGGAAGGTCCTGTAAACATTTTCAGTCATTGTGTTCTTTTAACATAGACATTTCTATCCAGACTTTTCTTTAAAAGGCTAAGTTACTTGAATGCAGACCACAAAATCAGTTGGATTGTTGTGTTTGCCCAGCACATCATTAGGAATAGAAGGGAAGTTAGGCCATTGGTCACTCTGAATTTTTTTTCTGTCTCAGAGTTGGTAGATGGTAATATGTTTAGTGCCCCTTGACAGGTTTGAGTCTAAACCACGTCAGCAGAAATGCATCAAATCAAATTTCTCAGACTTTAGCTGGAATGGTGGTTGAAAGTCAGGGTCAGGAACTTAAAAAAACAAACAAGGGAATAGGGATAGAGGGAAGTGGGTTCTCATGATCACAGCATTTTCTCCCAGTAACTTGTATGAGTTTCATTGCAGGACCCAAGGCAAAGAATTTTCTACTTAGGCTGCATGAGGGAGCACTGGGAGAGGCACAGTGAGAAAGCAGCTACATTGCTTAGGTGGTTGTTCTTAGAAAAGCATCGTTGGCAAACTAGCACAATAATTTTGAAAAAAAAAAAAAAAATCTTGCCCAGGAAGGAGAATTTTGCTGACAATGTGTTAAGAAAAGAAATACCTGCTTTTATTTCATTCTGTTCTCTAAAGGGATTTAGCATTTTGCTGTGTAGCTCTTTCATACCAAACTAACTTTGAAAGTAAACCCAGTTCCTTTGCCAACATACTTTTTAAAGGTACAACACAGCTCTGTTTTCAGAACCCCATCTCGTTTGAAATATGTCGACTTTGTTGTTTTTTTCTGGCTTGAAGTGAGAGTTTGGGCTTTGTGATCTATAAGAACAGAGGAAACACAGTTGAATCCTACAGGAATCAAGCATGGACAGAAGTTGCTAAGATTAGGTTGTGTGTGGCTTCCTCCAGGATTAGAAGAGAGATCTCTCAAAGGTGCTTTAGTACTGCTTGGAGGCTGATCTCTGTCCTTATCTCTCTGTGCCAGAGGCTGTCAGTGGGCAGCATTGCTGTCGGGGTGCATAAAGAAGAACAGTGCTAGTGCTCCAGCTGGATCACTGGCATCGGGTTTTTAAGACATATTGTGACAGCACTAAAAAACAGTGTTATAGGATTACCAGAGTGCTTGGATTCAGCTTGTTGATGTGTCCCTTCAGTAGTTTTGGAATGGGAATATGAAAGAAGAAAATAGTTTTGGCCAATCTTTCTCCTGTGTTGTCTGTCACCATTCAGAGACTGTCCTGCAGAAGTGAGCATCTCTCTTGGTGTGGGGGAAAGGGTGAAGGAGAGAGGTGGTTTTTGTATTCAGCTTCTATCAGCATCAGAGCACTTGTAGTTATTCCCCCATCAAGGCACACTAAGAGATGCCTCATAAGACAATATAAGTGCTGTATTTTATGACCTGAACGCAGAACCTGTATTAGTTTCAACCTGCTTCTGGTAATGTGTCTAATGCTAAATTATCTCTTTTATGTGGTTTGCATATTACACGCTAACCTCAGGTTGCTTTCATGTGTTCAATTTCAGGAGTTCAAGAGATTTTCAGGAAGAGCAGCAAAATGTGGTTTTGTCAATCTCTTTAGTTTTTAGGCCAAGTTGTGTTTCTAATGGGCAACTGGAACAGCAATGACTGCCTGGAAGAGGAGGTGTAAGCAGCTTACGTGGTGCAGACCTGTGTGAGTGCATGTGCATGGGAGGTGACTACCACAGGAGCACCTTTGGGAAGAATTGTAATGACAAAGGTCAAAGGCTCTAACAATCAGACCATGATGGACTGCTAAGTAATGTTACAGAGTCCTTACTTTCTTAGGCAGACATACTTCCAAGAAGGCAAATGGTATCCTGGGGTGCATAAAGAAGAGTGTGTCCAGCAGGTCAAAGGAGGTTCTCCTCCCCCTCTGCCTTAGTGAGACCACATCTGGAGTATCATGTTCAGTTCTTGTTTCCCTAGTTCAAAAGAGATGGAAAAATCCTAGAGAGAGTCCAACAGAGACTACAAGGATGATTAAGGGACTGGAACATCTCTCTTATGAGGAAAGGCTGAGAGACCTGTGGCTGTTTGCTCTGGAGAACAGAAGACTCAGACAGGATCTTGGTAATGTTTACAAATACCTGAAGGGTGGGTGTCAAGTAGAAGGGGACAGTCTCTTTTCAGTGGTGCCCTGTGATAGGACAAGGGGCAATGGTCATAAACGTGAACACAGCAAGTTCCATCTCAACATAAGGAAAAACTTTGTTACTGTGAGAGTGATAGAGACCTGGAACAGGCTGCCCAGAGAGGTTGTGGAGTCTCCTTCTCCAGAGACTTTCAAAACCCATATGGATCTGTTCCTGTGTGGCCTGTCCTGGGTGATCCTGCTCTGGCAGCAGCGGTTGGACTCAATAATCTCTAGGTGTCCCTTCTGACTGCTATCATTCTATGATTCTAGAGATATGGATGTGTGTGTATAAATGCTAGACCTGGCAATGATTTCAGGCTGAGCAATGCTGTGCCACAATAGGGTACTGGACTGACAGGTCTAGTGCTGCTGGGCTCACTTCTTGCTGAGCTGTTTGAGTCTGAATCAGGTTTATAGAATAAAACTAGTGCTTTCTAAACTGGTTTTAGATGCCTTGGGAAATGTTTTGGATGAGTGGTGACCCCACAGCTGATTTTTGAGATAGTGTCGTGGAGACTTCATGCTTGTTATGGTGACGTGGTTTTCCTGAGTTTAAAACTAAGTATCCATAGCCCCTTACTTTACTTGGGCCCGTAGTAGTCTTCCAGAGACTACCCACTGAAGGATGAAGCAAGCACTTACAGGGGGTTGTACATGGTGAGGCAGGAGCAAGGAAGCTGTGCTATGCTATGGTAGGACAGCACAGTGGTTACAGCAGGGCTTGAGGAGAGAAGCATGTCAGCATGCTAGGTCTGCATGCTGGGAATGCTTCTCCCAAGCTGCCCATGGCCGAGGGCCATCATTGTGATGGATGCACAGCATGGGCTCACCAACAGTGTGTTCCTTATGGTCTGTCTCCCCTTCCTCTGCACAAAATAGGGATCTGAGGACCAAGGCAGTGGGAAGCCCCGAACATCCCTGCTTGCAGCACCTGCTTTGCTCCTCCATGCTGTGAGCCCTCCCCGAAGGAAGAGGTGGGACAACTCCCTCTGTCTCTTCCTGAGTGAAATGATCTCAGCATGAGTCACTTGTGGCACAACATGGACCCTATTTCTTTGGAAACAGCACCCAACTAGCAGCTGCACGGCTCAGCACGTCTCTGACACAGCTTCTGGAACAGGGCAGGGCACCTTTCTAACCAAAGCATTCAAGGGCAAGGCTTAAGCGTGCTCTAATTTTGCGAATGGCTCTTGCCTGAGAGCAAGATGAGGGTGGGGATGCTGCAGATCCATTTCCCTCATTCTCGGTGTCCACTTAGGGCGTGCAATCTGTTCGCTTCTGAGCCTGCAGGGAAAGCTGTAAGAGTGGTGAGCTCTCTCCTAGACATAGTGCCTATAACACCAAGGGGCACCTTGGTTCATTGGTCACTGGTGTCTCAGTAAGGCTTCAACAGCTGAGGATTATTCCTGAAATCTCGCTTGAGTCTCAGCCTTTCTGCTGTGGGAAGCTGACTTGCTTCTGCTTGAGTCGTCTTCTTTGGTCCCCATTTTAAATGGATCTCATGAGATTCTCAAATATCTCCTAGGCCAACACCTTCCTTTCCTCCGAGAGGTCTACCCTTCCCTTGACTTGATGGAACACACCACCCTGATATGCTGGGCAGTTAATGAACCAGCACAGCTGTGTTGAAGCATCTCAGCAATGAATACAGGCTAAAATAGAAGCCACAAGCGGGAAACATGCAAACCCTTCCTGTGCCAGAGATGAAATCCAGGGAATGCTGGACCAGATTGCTGGCTTTTCACGCCTCTCACTAATTAAATCCTAGTCTGTAGTCCACTTGTCCACTCTGTTCAAATTGGTGGCTTCTTAAAAGCTTTATGGAGGCATTTCCATTGGGGCATCTTCCAGTAACAATAGAAACCCTCACACATCACCTTTAAGGCAGACACATGTAATTAGGATGGTTTTTGGAAGGCTGGTTTGCTACAGCAAATGGCCCATCACAGAGTTTAAATGGCCAGCTTGTCCAGTTTTTAACCTCACAAAGATTTTGTTACAGTTAATCCTTTCCTGATGGTCCCTGCTCTCTGTTCCAAGTAACTTAAATGGTACAGCTTAAGTCTATTTAAAAGGAGGGGTGGAGTACTTGTCTCATTCATTCCAGCAAAGAAACAAACCCAGGCCAGTGAGAAGGTTTCAAGTAGTGTTGGATGATACTTGAAATATGAAGATATTTCGTTTGTTTAACAATCCAAATGTGGTGAGTGAGAGGAAGTTGTCTAGTTTTTAATCTAAATTTTTGCAGTGCTGCCTGCAGAAGTGGGAGTAGTATTTACTACGTAGCCAGTTCTCATAATTTTATCCTAGATTTTGCAGTGTGATGCTATTGGAAAAAAAGAATCTGATGTTATCTAAGAAATCCAATTCTCATTAAAAAAAACAAACATTAAAAAAACAAACACCCATAAAAACCCACCCGACAAAAAACAACCCCAAACAAACCAAAATGTTCTTCTAGACCTTATGCTTAGAATGTGACCCAAGTACACCCCAACATATAACAAAACAGCCAAGTCCCCACCAAACCTTATGGTTTCTGAGTCAGCCCCTACACACTCATGCTCCATTTTACGTTTGACTTTCTTGGTGTTGGCATTTCTGTAGTTATAAGTCAATAGATGCCTTGAAGTAAAGATCTGATCTGTCTTGCCTGAGCTTGCCCTGCGGATAGCTATTGGTAATAAATATTATCCCAAGTGATTGCAGTGTAAGTAATGGCATTCCTTACCCAAAGATCACCCAAAAAAAATCACTCCCTGTTCACACTGGGGAAGAAAGGTGCCACTGACTCTTGTCACTGCTCGTGAAGTCGGATACAGCTCACCAGTGCACCAAGAACCAGATAGACCAAGCAGGATCTGAGCAATCTCTAGTTTCTGATCTCTACCTCTGTTTTGCTGGTGAAGCCCACATCTGAGGCTGTGCTCAAACCACCTCCTTCCTTTCCTGTAAGGAAGAAACTTCCAAAGGGGAAAACACGATGCCTTCCTCTCAGTTGGCCTGGCAGCTCAGGCCAGCTGTACACAGCTGTGCATCTTCCCAGCAGCAGGAAGTCCAGGCTCAGCCTTTCTTAACAAGGACTGATGCCTTGGGGCTGAGCCTGGCCAGAAGCCACCAATATCAGGAGGCATGAAGGACACCAGACCCTGTATTTAAACCCAACCTTGGATCTGTGCTTTCACCAGCACCATTACTCCAGCATTAAACTGGAGAGGTTTCCAGGCAGACAAAACTGCAAGGTAATCTCAGGCACTCCCTCTGTCACTGCTCACAAAAGGTGTCACTGGTGATCCTACGAGGAAAGAATCAATCTCCTTTGTTAGTACTGTTTTTTTCCTTTCTTCTTTTGTTTTTAAATATAGGTGGCAGAAGATGGGAGGACTTAGAAGTATATTGGTTTGTCTGTATTTTTAACCCAGTGCTTTGTATTTTAGGCTTCCCTGTAAAATAAAATGACAGATTTCTTCAATAATAAGGGGGGGGGGGAGAATCTTCATTACAGTTGCATAAGACTGGCTTCATCCTGGTATGTAGTTTCATAAAAGTTTAATTGTTGATTATCTAGGAAAGACAACAAGCTTTTGTTCAGTGATAAGAAGGGTCAAAAAAAAAATTGAAGGAAACCCAAACCATAAACCCCCCACTGCTGGTTGTTGGGGTGTTTTTGTTCCACCACAGTACACTGGTGATTCTAAGTGGAGCAGTGTTTGGTTCTCTTATCTTTGGGTGGGAAGTTAGTCCTTGAGGGGAGCAGTAAACTGCCTAAGTCTTTGAGTCAGGCAATGGAAGGCATGGGGTGTTATTTTCAGAATCTTTGTCCATAATCCATCCTTAAATGTTTCCATAGTGCTGTGCAGTTTGAATTCCCTTAATTGTGTGATGGATTTACAGTTTAACATTTCAGATATAATTACCTCTATTATCCAAAACAAAGAAGACACGTGCCAGTCTGAAAGTAAAGACATAGCCTCAAGGAAAGGGATTAGTTCATCTCATCTCTTCCCCTCACACATGCACATGCAGATATTTCTGCACAAATCCCTTTCCACCTCCTTGTCAGTGCATTCACTGTCCCTTGACTTCCAGGGCTGCCCTTTCTTCATACCTCTGGGAAGGCATCTAGTAGTTAAAAAGTCTTTTTATTAAGTTCACAGTCATCATCATAGGCTCAGTTATCAAAAGAGATGCAGCTATTTGGACTTTGATATATGTGGCAAGAGTAAAATAAGCCATCTAACAGTGCTTTCCAAGGTTTGGAGAAATGGAAACCTACAGGCCACCAGAGAAGAGCACCAGGGCACTCTGTGAAATCAGTGCACCTGGTTCACAGAGAGTAGAGTTCTTTGTGTACATGCCCACTGTGTGAGGCAGTAAATCTCATTCATTAAATGATCTCTTTGGAGTCCTTTTTGCACTGAGGACAGGCAGCTTGTCTGTAGGATCTCCCAGACCTTGCTTATTCTCTCACTGGACATATCTCCAGAGTTACTGCTGGGACCTGTCTACTCAAGGAATTGCCTGAAAGGATAAGCCTGAAATTGTAAGCAGAGCTGGATTCCAAATTTCTGTTTTCATTTAGGCATTTTTATGAAAACTATTAATTCATGACTCTTTAGTCCCAAGCTGTTTAAGCCCACTCCCAAAGACAAACATGATGATTGCTGCCCTTTGCTACAGACTTACATCACTAGGATTGGACCACGAGTAGTGAAAATAATTAAAAAAAAAAAAAGTTGTAAGAGAGATGATGGTGTTTTGGATTGTATTAGGTACAGATTTTGGGTTTTCTTAAGTCCTTTTAAAGTAAGCAGCCCTGGTACAACTGAGTGGCATTGTGACAAAGGACAGTGAGGTGTGTTTGAGTGTCCGTGTGTGTATGTGTGGAGACACATTGTCCAACTTTTGAGAATGACACTGGAGAATTAGGCACATTATAGCAGGGTGGTGTCAATTTTTATATCAGCTCATTCATCTCTCTGTGCTCTGTGCCAGGAATAAAAAGTTGTGATGATGTTCAGTGGTGCACAAGCAGCTACCTGACGGTCGGTCCTGTTGTGTATACACCCGTGGATGTTACCCTGGAGACCATGTGGCAGCGAGGGCGGCATGCCTGTTTGCATCCAGATGCTGGGAGTTGCTTGGAGAAGGCCATCCATCAGGCAAGTTGATTGGGAGCTCTGTCAGTGCCTGCCCCTCTCACTGTATGGCTCCTTGCTGTCTCTGCTGCTTCTTTCTTGGACCTCTTCAGAGTTATCAAAACACACTGGGACCAGCGGAGAGCTGGGGCTTGGGCACTGGTTTTTACAGGCAGCCCACGCAGACTATGCCAGTCATCCAGGAGTGAGGCCACTAAATCCCTGGGGGGTTCTAAGCCTCCTTTCCTTGTGAGTAGCACTCTGCCCTGCTTACCAAGGTGGTGTCAGAGGGCCTTCTAGGTACAGCATGTGGCTCTGCAAGTGGGATTCATCCCATTGAATGTGGACACAGCAACACCTACGCCTCCGCTGTCTAGACACCCCTTCTAACAAGCAGAGAACAAGAGGTGTGTCTAGGGGCTGAGTCACCTTAACCTGACAGCCCAAACAAGTCTGGCTAATCTTCCTTAAAAATATGCCTGTTTTTCTCCAGCAGCTATGACAGGAGCCCAGATGGAGATGCCTGCACTGTAAGGCAAGTTCAATCCCTCTCCCTGTTCTTGTATTCACTGTGGTAATGTAATAAGCATTAATAGATAAGAAAGCTGATTTGTTCTGCCCTTGTCCATGTCTTTCAGGTCTTCTGCTGTCTCTGAGGATGAGAAAGGAACAACCAGTTAGTAGCTAGTACCCCATCTTGCATTTTTGTATCTCCTTCTTCACCTTATAATGAACTATATGCCTGGAGCTGTGCCTCAATGGTCAGCACAATCAGCTGGGCACACTGCTGATCAACGAGTATCTTTCTTTCTAGGATGTCAGACTCTGCTGAGAGCCACCATCAATTACACACAATGTCTCAAAATCTCCCAGTATCTCCTTTGACCAAGCACGAGACATTCCACTGTTGTGCTGGGGGAATGTTTGGTCTACTGGTGAAGAAAAACCCACAGCAACGGTCTTAGTCACAGAGAAGAATTTATAAGTGACTTCCAAGTGTGTGGCCAGGGGTCTACTAGCTGTTATCCAGCTCTGTGCTTCTTCCAGACCCTAGTGACAGACACGGGCATTCAGCAGAGGCTCTAGCAGCCAATCCATCAGAGCAGTGGTATATAGAACAGGGGACGGATACAAGAATTCATACAGGGTGAGGAACTGGCCTCAGTGAGTATGGTTGCACACATCTGAAACCTGTCCACTGCCAATGATGTTAAGCCATTTTCTGAGCTTTTCTTCACTGTGTTGTGCTCTTTCTGGCCATTGTGTCTGTGTAAAGTTTAAGCCTTTGAGGCAGAATTTTTCTTCCTTTGCCACTCCTAAGTCTTGCAAGCTTACATTTGTTGTTGCTGTTGTTGTTGAGTAACCAGTAGTAAATAATATTTTAGTCAAGGCTCTTAAAATGGGTAGCTGAACCTCAACGCATCTCTGAGTTGTCTGTACCATGAGTACTATTGCTCCTGAATTACAATTAGGGGAAGCATGGTGCTGACAAGACATCTTAAAGCGAGACACAAAATAAACATCTGTGCTGTATTTTACTTAAGGGAATGGCACATTCCCTGACAGAAATCCTGCACATGTGGATGTAGAGAGATGAAGAAAAACCTGAACAGACTAAAGAAAGTAACTCATTTCTCTAGAAAAATGTGTTTAGGAAAGGAGACTTTTACCTTGTGCCCCTTGTTTCAGGTTAGAGTTTAACAAGCATCTTCTAGAGACACAGGGTTCCTGTAAGTGGCAGAACAAAAAATATTGCAGGGAAGGAAAACCCACCCCTTGAATTCCAAAAATCCTGTCTCCTTTCAAAGTAAGATTTATATGCAAGGAGACAATCTCTCTTACAGAGCTTTTCCTGTTGCTTAGAGTCCACTCACTGGAAACAAGCACACGATTTAAAAAGATACTGGAAGAAAAACTTGGACACAGAGACAGGAATGACCTGGAGTTTTAAAAAACAGAAAAGCTTTTCAGTAGCTTGGAATGAGAAGCTAAAAGTCATGTAAGGCCAGTAAAGTTTGAGGCATTCTTGTTACCTAAAAAATAACCATTCTTGGCTTTTCTCACTAGTATCTCTGCTCAGGGATTAATTTAACAGTTTTGTGGGGAAGCTCAATGCAAATCTGCAGCTGTGGTGGTGAATTTTCTTGAATGTGTAAAGGGTCAGGATGAGTGAGTGGTTAGGTTATTTGAGGGCTGGTGTTCCTGAGCCCTCTTTGTCTGGGATCCAGACAAGCCTTCCTGTTGAGAAACACTGGCCTACTTCTTTGGTGCAAGATAAACAACATACCAGCTCCTACTCCAGCAGGACAGTGGAAGTAGTGAGCTATTTCCATTTAACGTTACAAGCATACCTTCTGGAGGCATCTAAGCAGAAGTAGCAGAGCTTCTCTCTCTCTTTCTCTCCCTCTTATTCTTGGTTTTATTAAGACAGTTCTTTCAAAATTTTGGGAGATGATGTAGGGTGCTTCTTCTAAGGAAAAGGTTTGGTTTTGCTCTCAGACTGTGGCTCCTGAGGATTAAGCATGCCCTCGTCAAAGCTGAAGATATGCCCATGTGAGTACCTGTGCACCTGTGGGGTGGAAATAGTGGGGTGAGCACCACCAGATGTATGCAGGTGCATCAACAGGGTGAGCAGCAAGTACATGCGAATGCTTAATAGCATTTCCTAA
>VWZY01003509.1:642371-674288 GCA_013399075.1 Chloroceryle aenea
ATGTGTCTGAATATGAGAGAAGCATGACAAAGAAAAACTCTAGGTTTTGAGGTGTATGGTATCCCTTAGTGGTGTGCATTCAAGGGTCTAGCTCACCTTCAATTCAAACAGATTTGTTCTATAGATGTATTTGAAAAATTCTATTTTAGTACTTACTTAGAAGTTTTAGGATCAGTTTTGGTTGCTTTTTATAGAGGTGGGTTGGTTTGTGTAGGGTTTTTGTTTTGTTTTGTCTTTGAATGATATTATTTTTTTTTCCTTCCCGTATTTTCTTGGATCAGAAGGTTCACTGAGATGCCAAACTATGGCTGGCTACAGCTTCAGTACATCTTGTAACAATGCAGGCCATGACATGCCAGAGTGATGGAGCATGGTATGTACAGTCCAGGAAAGATGTGACAGATTAACACCACTGATAATATTTGCTGCTCCGGATCTTCTACTAAAATCCCCTTCTTTCAGGTAGTTTAACTCTTGAGACACTGATACAGTGAGTACCCAAAGAACACAGATGCCTATTGACAACTACAGCAGTGGTGGGCAGTTGGAGTATTTTGTGCTCCATCAGAACAATAGTTCCTCATGGTAGAGCTTGGCAACAGTAGAAATGTGGGCTGCTCTTAACTAGCAGGGGAACTATAATTTCTATGTAATTTCAGGCAGTGTGTTGGCTGGTGTCTGTATTTGGCCCCTGCTTCCAGGAGGAGCATTAGGAATGCTGAGCAGCACCCACAGTGGTACGCTCCTCTGGGGCATAAGGTGTCATAGCTCCAAAATATATTCCTCCACCAGAGGTCAGAAGGGTCATGATGCAAAGGGGAGGGTCGCAGGAGTATGAGGAAATAAAACAATGTGGGGAAAACCACAACCCTTTTCCTTCTCTTCCCATTCATCTTCTCCCACTTTTCCCAGCCAGAAAGCACAAAGTGTTATGCAACAGCTGCAAAACTTCTGTAGCATAGGCCAGGCTTCACAAAAGTAGTCTAGTTCTTGGTGTGGGGGAATAAAAGCAGGGTAAATTTATAGTTTTGCTTTGGATAAGGTGCTCATGAACCAGTGAGAGTCTGATTTACAGGCCAGCCCACAAGGGAATGAGGCTGGGTGGATGATGGGATCATTACTTCTTAACTTGAAACAAGAGGGATGTACAGGATGAATAGGTGTCATTTCTGGGTATAATGCACCTTTTCAAAGGAAGCTGAACTCTCATCTGATCAAGTCTTAACCTTGTGGGAGACAATGAAAGTTGATTGCTGTACTCAACAGGCTCATTGTTTCCTTTGTAGTCTCTCTCTTTCTCTCCTTGAAGTTTTATAACATCTGCCTGGATGGAAGAGACCATAGAGATGGTTTGAATATCAGGATTGATCACCTGCCCCAGAGGAATTGTCTGGAGGAGTCAGGAGCTTCCTCTCACTTACCTAAGCAGTATCAGGGCTCTTTTGGTGAAGATCCATTCCAATTTTTACAACGGGGAGGTATAAGCAGTTTCCAAAACTTGGAGAGGAAATGCGCATACAGCTCTCCCTTTATTGCAATAAGTAGTAGAAAAGAAAGAAAAGTGCTGCAATGATCATTACTGAGTTGAAAAGAAAAATGGCCAAGATGCTGTAGGCACTAGGGTTAGAAAGACAGTGATTTTCCAGCTAGCACTAGACAGGCTTGGCAGGCTCTGGGGTGAATCCTTGCTTTGGGATAGGAGCCCTGTTCTGATTGTAAATGATTTATCAGAAACACACACTGAAACAACTACAGGAAGAAATTTGGTCTTACTAAAGTCCTAAGTGGAACTTGATGAATTTTGCTTGGCAGGATCCAGAGATGGAGAAGAAAGGGCAGACCACCAGAAGCAGTCTGAATTCAAATAGTTGCATTTTTCTCAAAATAAACCAAACAAAACCAACTAAACAAAACTAAAACAACAACAACAACAAAAAAAAACCAACAAAACAAACTACCAAAAAAGCCCACAACAACTGAATGACCAGAGAGGGAAACTCTTGTTAGTTTGTCCCTTTTCCCTACTTTTTTAATAGAGTCGCTGGTATAAGGAAGGTTTATTATTTGCAAGTGTTGCTAATATTTATTCTTATCCCGAAACAGAATCTCCATATTAGGTCCTAGCCCTTTCCATTTTGCTTTTTGATTATCTAAATCTACCGATTTCTATGGCATTGGCAATGGACTACACATAGTCCCTTCACCCTTGCATCTATGCTGGAGAGCAAAGTTGCTGAAAGGTCAGCTATTGCATAGATTTACTGTACCTTATCTCTTCTGCTCTACCCAGACACATACATGCCCTCCACCTGCAGCCCTCAAAGGGCAGCCTGTGCCATGTTCAGCAAGGACTTAGCTGCCTCCCCTAGTCCCAGAAGAAGCGCTGAAAAAAGGGAAGTTACCTTATTGTAAGTGGTGTGCTCTAAAATTACACCCTAGCTTACCTTGCGGTAACTTGCTCATATAGTCATGGCCTCAAGGTTTTTCTTTAGTATCCATGACCACAACATCTAAGCATTTTATGGTACAGCATACACTAAACATTAATTTCAAATTATTGAGAATTTTTCCATGACTCAACAACTTTCTAATGACTGTGTACCTTGTTAAAGTCTTGCAGCTCTTTAATAACAAACTTTTCCCTGATCCCTTGGCATTTAAACAGCCTCTATAACTGAAATGAAATGCATAGCTGAAGTGTTTTTTTAGGACACTCGATTTAAAGTGAGCCCAAAGCAGAAGGGACTCTTTGAACATCTCCAGAATGGACACTCCCAGAGCTGTCTGTATACAGTTTGAATTAATTATTCCCTTCATGGAAATTGTACAAGATGTCCCCCAGGCTCTTTTTGACTGCCTTGCTGCCCTTTTGTGATAATCCCTTGCTATCCTCTGGGCTTTCTGTGGTCCTAAACTTAACATATAAAGCTATTTTTATCTAGGGGCTAGGGTGTGAATAAATTCAGAGAATGTCTCTCAACATGACTTTGTGTTTGTGAGCCTTCCTTTAACTTGATTAGAAGTGCTCAAACTTTTTTGCAAGATGCCTTTGAGCATCCTCCAGTGAAATAGCTGCAGTTAAGAAGGATTTCTTCTCCCATGGGTCACATGAGGGAGCAATTAGCTAGGAGCAAAAGGGAAGTTTGGAGGTAGACCAGAGGCTTAGGAGGGGTAGCCCATGGTCTCTATTCTTCAGTGCACAACGGTGGCATGAAATGACCTTGGACAAGTCTCCCTGCCTTGGGTAACATAGGTGTGATACAGGCTTTCATCCCATAGTGATGCCAGAGCTGCACTGTATGCCTTCGCTGGGCTCAACTCAACTCATTTAGTTTGGGGTTTCAACAGCACCTTAGGGAGCTGGGTTCCCAACCCTCCATTAATTTTAAATGGGGACATAGGTGCCTCTAGGGTTCTTGAAAAAATTCAGCTCTTAATGTTTTATAGAAAGGGTATAATGTACCATGAGACAAAAAAAAAAGGGGATTGTTCATATCATTATTTGTGATGAGTCCTTAGGATGGAGGTAATTCAGTGAAGCATTACAAAGTTCCCCTGCAATAAGCCCCACAACCTCTTATCTTTAATGACCATCAGCGGAGAGATCACACAGTACAACTGCTTTGTACCAAAATGCCAGTTCAGTCAGCCAGTAGCTAGCAGCAGGTTACCAGCTCTGCAAGAGCCTTGCTGAAGTTCTCCTGGCAGCAGGACCACTTCTGAGAACTTAAAATCTGCAACTCTAGTTGTTTCATCATTTAAACATCAATTGAGAAATACCTTCTACTACGTTAAAAAAAAATAAAAAAATCCACAGAAATCCACCCGGTCACTATACCCAACTTGGGACCCAGCTGTGGCAGGGTTGTTGTTTGGAATCAGCCAGATGTGAGTCTTGGGCACTGCCAGTTGTGCTCCAGCTGCGCTGGTGATCAACTGGCAGGTTTGCTGGCTCGGGTGAGTCTGGTCTTGCTACTGCCTCACACCTGCCTGGCCTGAAGCTTGCACAGGGGTACTACAGAGACCCACCACAAGCTAGACTGGGATAAAGGCTAGCTTAGAGCCAATGTCAGCTTGTTTGTGAGGGATGAAACACCTACAAGTGCTGGACACTCATAGGACCAGGCAGGACCATAACTGTATTCAGTGGGCTCTGCTGTGACAGAGAAATGGTGGTCTCGGATGTTCTGGGCCCACGAGAGCTATGGTCGGTCAGTTTGGGTCACAGGTAACGTGACCAGCATTCTGTCAAGCCATCATCCTTCTTATTTCAATGTAAACACTTCCCACCTGTCCCAAATATGCGTGCCATTCTCCAAGACTTTCCAGCATTGCTTACATTTGCAGAACTTTATTCCCCGCTCCCGCTCCCTGTGCCGCATCTGTTCCCATCACAGCTGTGGCCACTCTGTTCTGTCTGGCTGACACCCCAGCTCCCCCTTCCCCTCCAAACCGCCTCCCCTTCCAAGATCAAAATACTCTGTTTTTATTTATTTACCCTGCAGCTGTCAGTGTTGTGTCTGGGTCAGGGCACTGCGTAGTGGAGGGACACGCGATACGTGGAAAATCCTTAAAACTGCCAATCCTGACAGTAACCAACATACACACCATCAACAAATACATCCCTTGGCCTTTGCTCCCTTGAAAACAACAGGCCCAGGTGATGGAAGAAATGACATTGTTGGAGGCTGGTACAGACATCCTGGCCTGAGCCAGCACCATGTTTGCATGTGGCCGGGGAGAAAAAGCAGGGGTGAAGATTTGGGCTATCCCAGAGTTGACCACTCCAATGTATTCTGACGCTGCACAGAAATTTGCAAGGCAGAGACATGTCTGTGAGACATTGGGCAACAGCTTTGCTGTCTCTCTGTCCCACATGCTGCTTTTTAAGATGGAGGGAAACACTGTGAGTGTCACAAAGTGGAAGATGTTGTTGAGGAACAGGAAGCATCTGGGATGGCACATAGGGGCAAAGAAAGGCAGAGATAGGAATAAGTCTAATTTTCTTCCATTTCTCTTCTGATTTTAAGCTTGGTATCCAGACACCAGCTTTGGTGGAGGTAAGGCCTCAGCCCTCTTCAACCACAGCATCCTATAAAGAGAGGCTGGTACATGGACTGGGCAGTGGACCTCTCATTCCTACATCACTGCAAACCTTGCCTTGGTGTAAAGACGAAAGTCTTTATCTGAGTAAAGCAATGAGTTATGATTAAGGGTTGGAGAGAAAAAGGAAGAGCTTTTAAGTAGTCAGTGCCTAGTAAAATAGGTGCTTGCTGCTGGCCAATGTTGATTGATACAACACACTTTCTGTGGTTTCAGGAGGACTTGCACAGTGTATGGACAAACATAGCTGGTCAAAATGCCCTGCTGTGCAGCGATACAGAAGTGCAGCAGCTCTTCCTCATGTTGCCCACCCCATGCTGGGCCCAGCAACCACAGATGGTACAGTCACTTGTGCTGCTTCATGAAAGAGACCTGCTGGTGCACATGCAGCTTGCCTAGTCCCCCCTTCTCTGAGTGTGTGACATTAAGTTCCTCTGTATGCTGAGCAATGAGTTCAAATTGTCCATCTCACCTCTAAGGGGGTATTCAGAGGCTCTACTCTCTTTAAGCAACCTTATGTCTCTGCTCAGATGCTCAAGGAGGCTAAGTTAACATTCCAGTAAACTCCAGATGCTGTGTGGTACCCAGCACTCTGCTGCACTGCACAGACAACATTTAGCTGGTCGCTGTGGGAGACTATTGTGGCCACATGGCCATGGGGAGCCAGGGGTAGATTGACTGGCTCAGGGCTACTGTGTATCAGCAGCAATGACTTTTTTTTGGTATTCTAGACCCTGTTTTTTAGGTAATCACTTTGTATCTTCTACCCCACAAAAACACAAATGCCTTCTAAAAAACAGCTGTAGTCTGGCTGCTGTGAATTTGCTTAAAGACACTCACCCACATTATGGCTACACCACTAACCCTGGCTGTGGTTTCCTGAATGCAAAGAGCTGGGTGCAGCTGAAGGCAGCGTTCCCCTGCAAACCTGGGTGTTCACTGCTGCCAGCAGCTGTGATTCAGGCTGAGGTAGGATGCACACCACAGCAGCTGGGTGTGTGGCTGGAAACCAGGTCTTCTGCAGTTGCCAATCACTGCCCCAAGCAGTGCTCAGGGCCACAAGAACTGCTCTTCCCTCAGTCCCTTCTCGGGGTGTGGAAGAAAGGGGCATCATTCTCCCCTCTTTAGCCCCAGGGTGACATTAAGAAAGGCTGGTATGGAGAAAAGAATTTCCTCCCCCCTCTTTCTCATTCCCTAATAATAGCCAGTTTGTAGGATCTCTCAAAAATCAGAACAGTAAGTAAACTAAACCCAGCCGAGGAAGGAGCTCGCAGCAGCATTGAGAACGGGTCACAGGTGCTCTTGGTCAGCTTCCTATCTGCTAAGGCACCTTGTGGGTATCTCAACAAGAACCTTGCTGGAACCTCTCCTTTGGACTTTCAGAAGAACGTGCTTTTGGCATGTAGACTTTGGTAAGAGGGGATGGAGCTGCTTGGGCAGGCTGCAGGATGTCTGCAGGCTGGTATTTGATGCAGGAATAGGAGTGAGAGCCTGAATTAAAGGCTGTTTTCAATGGGGATATGCTAGCTTCAGGCACCAAACTTACTTTGTGGTGGTCAAGTAGGATTGTCAAGTATGGGAAGAGGCTGCCCAAGGAAGTGGTGGAGTTACCATCCCTGGAGATATTTAAAGGACTTAAGAATATGGTTCTGATGGACATGGTTTAGTGGTGACCTGGCAGTGCTGGGTTAACAGTTGGGACTTGATGATCTTAAAAGTCTCTTCCAACCAAAATGATTCTATGATTCTGATTGTCACATTGCTATCCCTTCAATCAGGGGAGGGATGTGCAGGACCCTGAAGGCTGCAGAAGGCACTGGGAGGACAGAGCATGGCTGCCTCTTCTGCCAGTTGCAGCTCCACATTTTGGGCAGTTAGGAGAAGTGAGACCTGCAGGTGATGGGAGATGAGAAAGAGAACATGACTTTTTCTTGGCAATTGACCTCATTTCCCACCTCGTGTTGGATTCTTTCTCAAAGGCATCCTCTGAGAAGGCACAGAAGGTTGTCATCTACATTGATATTTACTTATTACTGGTCCGTAGTGTATCTAAGTGACTGTAACAACTACTGACAGCCTAGCAGGTTAAGCAGAGATAGGTTGTCTGCAACTACAGGTTCACATCCTAGCAGTAATATTTTCAGTCCTTCAGATGCAGCTAAACTTGTAGTTAGAAGCTTGCTGGGTGTTTAGAGATTGACATTAATAATCTGTTATGCAAAAGTATCCGGGACAGAATCTTATTCCTCCTAGTACAGCACATGCAGTTATTGCTGTCTTCCACCCCAGAAGTGGCCACATGTCTGATTCTGGCTACGTATACAGCAGCTTGTGAAACACGCCAAGACTCTCCAGCATGCAAGGCATTAGAGAAATGTAAGACAGGATCTGAGCTATGACAAGCAGAGTTCATGGCATCATATTCCATCGTGCAGCAGGGGAAATAGGGATGCAAAATATGTTCTTGAGCTGAATAAGCCATTTGGGCAAAATAAGGACTGAGGTGAACTTTAGTCTCCAAATTTAAACCAAAACTGGACTGAAAGCCTTCTCACATTGGTGTGTCACAGTTACCTCATGAAAATACCACACCTCCATTGCCACTAGCTGTTTTCTAGTGTAGGAGTTTAATTTATAGTTCCAGTTGATGAAAAACACCCAAAGATTGAGGCAGAGCAAACAGGAAATCTGGTAGCTTGACTATGGCAGAGTGAGTCATTTCAATACTCTGCATCGTAGAACCTCAGCCCCCAGTGATTACTTTTCATTTCTCTTTTGACCTCATGGGACTTTTTATTCTTTGGACCTGCTCTGTGAAAAAGCATTTCCAATATGAACATTTTCTTAGGTCTTGCTGCTTCATGATTTGTGGTTGACATAGTACTGGAGAAACCCAGCAAAAATCCCTCTGGTTAGCCCAGTCTAACCTAGTCTAGTCCAGATGCAGCCCCCTGAGCACCACATTGCAACAACCAAAGATTTTTCAGGCCAAGTAGCACTTCATTACATCATCAACACCTCCACCTGGAGCAAAGGGAAGGGGGAAGCCCTAGCAATGTGTGGATGGTATGTTTGGGCTCAGTTTGCATCCATGGGACAGAGATCCTGATTGCAAAGCAGGGCAAGTATCAATCTCCTCTCTTCAAGAGGAGTTGCAGTAGTGTTAGTCAGGGAAACTGGCTACAGTGGTGAGTCTGTGGAGCCTCGTGCTTGCAGATACTGTTCAGCAGCAGGTATCTGTAATGTGTCTCTCTTTGCTGTGGGCAAGCCTTGGTGGGTGCAGTGTTGTCCATGTGGAAGGGCATGGAGAGGGTGATGGCTTTCTATACTCTATAGGGTGGATGAGATTTTTAAAACCATGCAGGTAGCAGGACTGGCCCACACCAGGGGTTCAGCTCACACAGACTGGAGCTACTATCAGACTAGACAGTGTAGGTAGCACTGGATGTGCAGACAAGACAGCTGGCTTCTTGTGTAGCGGTAACCCAAGAGTTCACACAGCTTCTCAGGAAGGATTTGCTGAGCTCTCTGTTATGTGGCTGTGTGGCTAGACAGTTCAAAGCTGCTTTGGCTACGCGTGCATCAGCTGTGCTCAATGCCTAGAGTTGCTTGGGGAGGTTTGTTTGATTGTCAAAACATTTTGGTGTCAAGGGCCTCTCCACAACCTCTGGTGTGATATGATCCCTGATTAATAGACTGTGCTTGACTGTTTGGGAGCCCATCCCAGTGCTATTTAGACCTACACAGAGAAAGGGTAAGATACCAGTGTGTCAAAGTGATAGCTGATGTGATGGTACCTGCTGGGGTTAGCAAGGCATTGGGTATGCAAAGGCTGAAGTAGCAAGCACATATCAGAGCATATTCAGATGCTGTGGCAAGTGACTGAGCTGAAGACAGCAGAGCCCAGACCTGCCTGTCCCACCAGGGTCTGATGCTCTTAAAGATGATCAGTGACTGTTTCTTGTTTGGGCGTGGGGTTTGAGGGGGATTCCTTCTGCTTTAGTTCTTTTAGATCCTTGGTCTGGGTTTTCCAGCAGCTTGGCCACAGGCTTAGGTCCCCACTGCTCGACTATGGCTCAGTGAGCAAAGTTCAGCTATTGCCATGCTGGGGCTGGGCACAGTTCCGCTCCTCATGTGCACGCTGGAGGAGGAGCTTGCTGTGGAGCAAAACCTGGTTCCACAGTCAATTCCTGAGGGAGGAATGGCTGTGCCACGTGTGGGGTGCAGCCCATACAAGTAACAAATGGCAAAAGCTGGCAGGTCCTGGGCCTCTCCATTCTCTGTCCTCCCCAGTATCTGGAGTTGTGAAGAGGCACAGACACAGGCAACCTTTGAGAGTGCCTAGCTCCATAACTAACCTGGCAATCTCCCTGCTGGTCCCCACTCCACACTTATTGGGATATCACTGCCATCAGCAGCCCCAGCGACTGGCAGCAGCAGCAGGTGACTCACGTGGCCTGGCCCTCCCTGAACTGAATTCTGTTATCTAGCTGATGATCTGCTGGTAATTTTGCTCCAGCTAAGTGCTGTAGACCTGCTCTCACGAATCCTGCTCTCCCTGTAGGCAGAAAGCTTCCCCCCAAATTACTCCACCCTTGCTTGGTGTACCCACAGCTTCTGGCCACTCTCCAGCACATTGTCTGTTTTGGAAACCAAAAGCCTCTGCCCTAGTACCTAATTTCAGGAATTAGGCTCTGGAGACCGGTGAGGTGCCATGGAAAGATGCAGTCAAGTGGATTTTTGAGGAGGTTGCAATGCTGATGCCATGCTTCCTTAAGACTGGGAGGTGATGTCCATGCTGCCCTGCTGATACAGGGGCTTAGTTTGAAGAGGATGCTATGCTGCAGGGCTGGGCTGAGAACTCACCAGCTCATTTCACGCAGAACACTGAACTGTCAATCTAGCCTGTGTGGGCACAGTAGAGGTGCAGAGAGAGGCTTTAATAACTGATTTCCCTGGTCTGACTTTGAGATTTGGGGTCTTTGTGAAAAAAGAGCCAAGCATTCTCATATAGTTCCTACTGTACAATCAGTAGCAGTTAAAAAAAAAAAAGAAAAGTAAGAAATAAAATGGCTTTGTTGTTTCTCCTGATTCCTGGGAGGAGTCCCTGTTGAGCACCTGAATGATTTACCAGTTTGGATGTTTTACCAGTTTGGAGGGTGGGCCCCTTCATGTTGAAAGGCCAGGTCATCTCTGCTGGCCTGGAGTGACAAGGGAGGTGAATGATGCTGAAGGTAGAAAGCTGTGCCGCCAGCCCTGAAGCCTGCAGTGCCACTTCCAGTGGCATGGCAGGAGTCTTGCAGGAAGGCTTTCTGCAGGAAGCAGGCAGAGACTTCTCTGATCCCAGAGGAGAGGCATCCCTTATCCATAGGCATATCAAAGCTATTGGCTAAGCTGAAAGCTCTGACTGATGTCATAAGAGCATCTTGGGGTTTGTTTAGAAGCTTCTGGGGTTTATCTTAGCTGGGACTGTGAGACTCCTGAACGACATGTTTCTGTTTCACAGCTACTAGTTACACTGGAAAGCAAATAAATATCCCTTTCAGATATGAATCCACAGACCAGGAGTAAAGTTAAGGATGATGCGAGTTATGCCTTTTTGCATATTCCCTTCCTGTGGCCCCCTTTGATTTAATTTACATTATTTATTGCAGGGTGACCAACGTCCCACCTTGCCAGGGAGGTTAATGGAAGTTTAGACACTGACTCCATGAACGGGATTTCAACTCATGTCTGTGATTAGTGATGAAATGAAATCTGCAGCTTGAAATCACCCAGTGTATCTGATCAAACACAAACATCCTCTGTGCTGGAAAATGAGTGAGGGTTGAAGCCAGCTAGCCTGCTTCAGAGGTTTGTGATAGATTGATGAGCTGAGAACAAGCTGCCACCCTCCACCCCCATCATCAGTGACTTTCCAGCCTGGGGAAGGGGACACTGAGCCTAGAGGTGAAGGATACACTTTCCAATAAGTGTTATAGTGGGAGGTGAGAAATATGAGCTCTCAGAGGAGGAGAAGGGAAAAAAGGGCAGGCACTCTGCTCTGTTAAACAGGGTGCAGTTTAGACAGAGCAACTGCTTGACAGGCTTCTGGCATGAGGGTTAGGGCAGGAGCAGCCCTGTGCTTGCAGCACCTGTTATTGAATGCTACCCGCAGGTACCAGGGCAGCACAGACCATGCTTTCTGGCTGATACTGTCTTTTTCCAGTCACGGGTGAAGGTAAGAGACCTGTGAGACAAGAGAGCAGATGAAACAGCTGATGCGGTCTGCCCTCCATGAGATGTAGTAACACCATCAACAAGACAGAAGGGCTCACATCCAAGCAGCTTTTGGGGTTAAAGCTAAAAATAAAGTCTGGCTTTGAGTTCCAGTATCACCATTCAGTGGTTTTTTTTTAATTATGAAATTCATATGATTTGCCCATTCCTTTCCCCCCACCATAACATGCCAGCTCTATAAGCACAGCAGAAAGTTCAGGCTGAAGAGTAACAGGCTCTCCCTCCACCATCAGCTGAATGGAGCTGTCACGGTCAGGATGGGACAGCCTCTGGTACTGAGTACTGAGCCTGTGGTTCAGCTGGGGAACAATTAATTATTCGTTAAGCTGGGGCCAGTCAGCCACTTGCACTTCTCTGCCCCCAGCTCAGTGTTCATCAAGATCAAAGTGAATTTTCTGAATTTCTAGTTCACAGGTTAGCAAAGGGAAAAATTGAAAGGATGAAGCTTGTGTTTTCTGAGACTGAAGAAACCAGAAAGCTTTTTAACTGATGACTTTGAGAACACATTATTTGTGATTGTTCGATATATTATTTTTTTAACAACTGTATGGTAAACCATACTTCAGAGAGACTTTGTGATACCAGGTATGTTATACATGATGAGCTAATGCTATAGATATTACAACAAGCAGGGCTGAGACTCTGGGTTGAGCTGGGTGCTTAGTGAGTGAGGGATTTTTGAATTTGATGACACTTGCCTGCCATGTGCTTAAATACTGGAGCACTGTGCTGGTGGACGGCTGGCAGGAGAAGCTGCTACCAAATGCAGACCCAGGGGGAGTCCATCAGACCTGCAGCCTGACAGCTTTGCATTGCAGGCTGTCTTCAAAAATGTCCTCTATCAGTGCACGCTAGAGATCTGCAACTGTAAGGCCTCTTCACATCTAGAGAGTGATAAGGATGCACCCAAGGGACAGAACCGCATCTCCCACCAGGAGAAGGGCTCGTTAGACCCATGGGACTCTGCTATGTGGAAACACGCAAAACCCTTCTGCTCCTTCCTTCAGCAGGAAGCAATGTAGGGCCTTTATTTCCACAGTGCTTAGTTAGCTCCACCGGCTGGCTGTACCTAGGGGAAAATTTCTAGAAGGTGTCTGAAGCTGCTGTACAAGCAACAGGTTGGACTATGGTACAGTGGGAACCAGGCACTTTTCCATCTCCCTTGGACCAGTCTCTGGAATCACATCCCAGTGAGATGAAAAGACCATCATCACTGGAGCCAACTCTTAGACAGAGGCATGGAAGTAATGCTGGCTGTACTGAAACACTGTCCCATCAGCTTCTTTGCAAGGAAATGCAGATGAGATTTATTTTAAAGCCAAATCTAATTAGAAAAAAAAAAAAAGACATAAAGGAAGTTGTTGAGAGCATATTTTACTGTGCTCTATTGAACTGTAAAGGGTATAGAGCCTAAATTTTTCAGGTGTTTTGAAAGCAGTCCTACAAAAGCACTTCATAAAAATCTCTCTGATTTCTAGGTTTCTTCCTGTGTGTTGGTGCTAAATGAGAAGCTCCCTGAGCTGAGGATCTTTCCTTCTCCCCTTCCCTGCATTACACACTGCTTTCTAACCACTGACAATGGGTAAAAATATTCATGTTTCAGTCCAGTACCTTTATGCACGTCTCACACTGGAGGGTTTTTTCCATTCCCCTGGGGTTGGGCAGGCCATGATTATCACTCTAATAGAGTTAATTAAGAGCCTTGAGGCTCTGACGTTTTGTTTTTTTTGGGACCAGACCTATGACTTTAGCCTCTGAGCTACCTGCTCTGCCCCAACCCTTTCTCTGAAAGAACAGCCAGGCAAAATCCAGCAACTGGCTCTAAAGGAGCCTGATTTAGTGTGTGCTAGTGGAACAGATGTAGATGTCTTCCCCCCCAGCACATAACCAAGCTCCATTAGATGTGGGAAGCTCCCTGGAAAGAGACAGTGTGTGCTGATCCTTACCTGTGAATTGAACAATAGCTCAAACAAATAAAAATAACCCTAGGACATGAATCAGCAAGACAAGGCATAACCCCAAGAAGTTGATTTCCAGTATGGGCTTGATGCTCAGGATGCCAGCAGAGCAGCAGTCTGCTCAGGGAGCAGGTGAAGGCCACCAGGTTGGGGCTGTAATTGTTTATTCTTAACACATGGCAGAGCCATCCCCCAGAGTGATATTTCCCCCTTGCCACAGCCTCACTCAGCTCAGTGGGAATCTCTGAGAACAGGTAAGGACTTTTTTCTTTTTAATAATAAATGCAGGAGCATAGGGTCACTCTCACATGTGGAATAAAATTATAAAAGGCTTTTATGTGGGAATCTTGCTGTCCTCTGGAGAGTTATAAAGATCAAAGACTTAAAACAGTGGCTAATTGCAGGTGAGGTTACTACCGTGAAACAATTAACCCATGTGCTTGCGTGTGAAAACAGAGAGGGTGCATTGGCAGCACGCTGAAGTGTCTGCTATAAAACTGCCCTCAATTTTAGGGGGAATTTAACTATTGCCTTGCTGAGTTATTATTCTTCTAAGTGGCCAGTCTGAGTCCCCAAAACCTTAGGAACCCACTGGCTTCTGTCCCTTTCCTGGTTTATAACTGAATTATGAGACCAAAGAGCCTTCACATGACTTAAATGATAGGGAGAAAAGAGGATAAAATAGCATGGTATCCCAGAGAATAAAATGTTTTTTAGTTCATGAGAGCTGTTAATGTAGCAAGGAGAAAAAAAGAATTGAAAGATAAAATTTCAGGGTCCTGAAGCCTTTGTCTCACATCTTTACAGGGCCATTCAGCAACTTGAAGGATGAGAGTAAATTATCACTATGATTTGAAATTGTCAAACCTATAAAACCAGGATAAGAATAGTTTTCCATAAAGCTGAAGGCCCCCAAGGAGGTCTCTGAGCTGGACAGTCAACCCTGGTTTGTTTACTAGTGTTATGGAAACTATGATGAACTGTAGAAAAAAAAAAAAAAGGTCATTAAGAGTAGTAAAGAGGGGCTTCAAAGGGAGGGAGTTGAGATGGTAATTGGACAACAAAACAGCCTTGGGAATTCATGCTTGAGAAATGTGAGTGTCGAAAGGATGAGCAGAGCTGAACAGGCACAGCCCTTGGATCCAGGGTACCCAATGTTCAGGAGACAAGGCCTGGGGCTGGCTCTGTGGTGAGTTCTGTCTGGTCAGAAGAACAGACCAAACATGAGCAATGAGGGGTAGAAACCGGGACCTGATGTTTTCCACAAGGATAATGGCCTGATCTTGGGTCTTGTGTTTCCCCCTCAGACAGAGGAGATGCTGAAAAAAACAGGGAGAAGGGATGAGGCCTTGGAGGACAGGGAGCAGTTCTGTGTCAAAGGAGATTTATTGAGATAGTAAAGATGATTGTGAAGAAGTGATGAAATAGCAAGTAACAAGGAATGTACACCTATTTACCCTTTGCTTTTCCTTTATATGTAAGAGATATTCAGTGAAGAAAAGAATAACAAACAGGGTTTCAACAAGCTTGAAAGTAAAGTCTTCTATTAGCTCTTAGCTCATTAAGTAGTCGGTTGATGTTTTTGTTTGGCTTGGTTGGGGGGGGCTTTTTTCTTGTTTGTTGGGTGTATGTGTGTGTGTTTTTTTGCTGATATCCATGAACTCCAGACTGATAAACTACAAAAAGGCTGCTGAAATGCAGCTGAGCCTTGGGGGCACATAGACTTGTAAGAGTGGCACTAGTCACATCATGCAGTTATTTGAGCTCCCTGTTCAGAGACAGGAAGCAAAACCCTGTATCTTTGTTCCATCCTCAGCTTTTCCAGCTCCACTTCACATCTTTATATGAGGCAAAACACCTGTCCTCTCAGCTTGGAAATATGGCTGTGGCTGCTGCTTATCCCCTCTTTTCACAACAAGAGGGTATCTCCTCTTTCCCCTGCACCAATGACCTAATTTCACGTGCTCCTGTCGACACAAGGTGGAAAGAAAGTCTTTAGTTAAGCAATTAGCTGCTGCCATTGCAGGCTCTGCCACAAGATAATTGAGGGCCATTAAGTAATGTTTGGTTCTGAAATGCAGCAATTATCTCAGTAATTGTAAGGACGGTTCCTTGAATTCTAACCCATTTTTACTGACCTGTTGAGTGTTTCTGCTGGAGTGCCTGGTGTGAGACAGAGGGGGAAACAAGCAGGGAGGAGGAAGGAAGTGTGCTGTCTTGGAGAGCCTGCCAAAAGCTCAAATTTGGTGGTGGTTTTTGTGTTGTACCTGACACCGGTTTCACCGTGCTCTTGCTAAGACCTCTCAGTCTGAGCAGGAAGGTCTTCCCCTTCCTAAGGCTAAAGCAGAGATGGGGTGGTGAAGCATGCTCTGCCTGTGCTAGCACTTAACCTTGCCAGGTCTTTGCTTCATTTCAAATGTGCAAGTCCCTCTTGCATTACCACCAAGCTGTTTTCTGGTCATGGAGGTTAGCAGACCAAGCTTCTCCTTCTAGGAGCAATGATCGCGCTTCAAGTGGATGGGATTGGCCACTAGAGGGTAGCACAATTAAAAGCATAAGGAAGGTTCATTTCTTGAAGTCAGACTGGCAGGGAGATGCACAACATGGATGGTCAGATCCCTGCAGATCCGGTAGATACACAGTGCCTCTAGGCTACCTGCTGCCTGATGGATGGGGCAGTACAGGAGCAGAAACAAGCTCATGGCAAGGAGAGGACTTGCCATGGTGAAGCAGGAGTGTGCGGCTGATGTTGAAGTTAAATAGGGCTCCTAGTACTGCTCCTGCTCTTCTTGGCCACCATCCTCATTGCTCCCTCCTCACCAGAGTCCGGGGGCCCAGAGAAGCCTTTTGGCGTGGATCTACTGTCGACTTAATGTAGTTTCTTCAGCTGTGGATCTGAACCCAAGCTCAGAGCTGGGATACCAGCAAGCCAGATGGACAATACCAAGGCCTTTCCTGTTGTTTTGTTGGTTTGGTTTTGTTNACTTCTTGCATTAATAATCCTAAGGTATGTACAATTCTTCTCTTGGCCTCTGCTGGCACATACAGAGTGCTGTGCACACTAGTAGGTGAGAATGTGACCAATTCTTGAAAATCACCCTATGGTATAAATGGAGAGAAAGGAGTTCTGGGTCACACAAGAAGCAAGGTTTTAATTTTAAAGCATGCCTCTGGAGCCAAAGGTCAGAGTGGAGCTATCTTCCCTTGAACAAAATCCCCACCACGACACTGTATTAACATGATACTTAAAAATGCAGCTGCGCTCTCGGGTTAAAGTCCTGGCTCTGTCGAGAGCACACTCTGGCAGGATCAGTTTCAAGGATGGAGAAATGTGGTGTCTGACGCACACTAAAATGTCTGTCTCCTGATCGCTGTGCAGTAACACATCAAGCATGTCTTGAAATGTGGATTTTGCCAGTTGCCAGCACGTGCCAGGGACAGGGGGTTAGTTATGTTAATGCAGTTAATTGGGTGTATGCAGAAGTCTGTGAAGGAGAAGGCAAATGCTTTTCTTACAGTCGTGTGGCTCATTAGAGGCATTGCATAGCACTGGCAGGATGAAAGAGGGTTTTTTTTTTCTTCAAGGGTATTTGTAGCATGCTAAGAAGCCTCATTGCTTCATGGGGGTCATGATGATGTTTCCTTTCTGTGTTTTGGGCAGCATCAAGACACGAGCAGGTGCCCTGCAATAGCAGAGTGCAGTATTATGACACTGTTGTGAAAGAATCTGAGTGACTCGAGGTAAAAATTTCTCATTGTGTAGAAAAGGGCCAACTTGAAACTGATCCTCAGTAGTTGCAGTACATCACCACTGTGGTAGCAAGATATAACAGCACAGAGTGCTTGTTTAACAGTGAATATGCTCTTGTAACCCACAGGACAAACTGTGGCCTTTGTGCTATCTCTGCCCATTTTAAGTTAAAATATTTATTCACCACATTGCAACCCATCAAGTTAGCGCATCTAGTGTTGCTGGTCAGCTGATGCCAAGGACAGCTTCATCTGCTTTTCCCAGGTTGCCCTAATTGTGAGGTGACTCCCTGCCTGCTCTTGCACACAAATTCACCTCCAGGAATCCTTGTAATATTTCATTATTTGGATGGGGTTTATACCATTTCCCCCCTCAGATACATGGTCTCCTAGGAGCAGGAGGGGAAGCCATGTATGTTTCCCATCTTGTTTTTACAAGCTCCTAGGTGATCTGAGGCTCTTGAGTTTCTGCTTTGGAGAGGAAAGTGTGTGTCTGTCCAAGGTTATATTCATGTCTACAGTGAGGATAACTGCCTAGAGACATGGGCAAGGAGGCATGGACCTTGAATGTACAAACACCTTGGGACATGATAAGCACGTTCATCTTGTGACTTCTTTGGTAACCTTCAGGTCCCTTGTGCCTCCTGCTGTGTTGCCCTGGGCTGGTGCTATATGGGCAAGACTGCCCGGGGGTGACAAGTAAAGACCAGGAGGCTCTGGAGTGCTTTGCTGAAAGAAATGTCCATTCATCAGCTGGCAGCATGGGTATGAACCTCTCCCCTGGGGCATGCAAAACATGAGCAAGTGCACTAGTGTGCTGAGTTGTGCATGGTGGCTTTTTCCTTGTTGCTTTAGGGAACAAACAACTCTCATTAGCCCTAGGGTGGCATGGTCTGGGCTGTGTTCAGAGTGGTACACTGCTTCCCTGGCCTGACCCTGACCCTGGAGTACAGCAAGAGGACGATGACTGTGAGGGGGAGAGCACGGGGGCTATTTTTGCTCCAGTATCACTATCTAGTTAGACTCCAAGATGCTGTCCTTCACTACTGTCTGCTGTCTCGCTTGCTCGGTGGCTCTCAAGTGTTGACCATTGACAGGCTGTGAGCAGATGGACTGGCAAGAAGAGATAAATTTGACCCAAGAAGATGTCATTTGAGGAACAGCTGAGGCTAGTGTTTCACCAGATGTCCTAGCTTTAACCCGTTAGAAACTTCAAGGAACTCAGCTTAAACACACTGTTACCACACAGGCAGAGCACAAAAGCTATTGTTAAAATGTGTGCAATATGCAGATATTCCAGGATTTTCCAAGGGGGCTCAAGCCCAATAGAAGAGTGCAGTAGTGATGTGTACCGTGGTTACATAAATGTCCACTGCAAGCTTGGCTCAAACAACTGGAGTTAGTCAAAATGTTACCTATTTAGTGCTAAATGAATCTGCTGGTGCATGAACCAGCAGATACTATGTTACAACTATATTGACAAATGCTCTCAAAGGCATCCACGTGGTTTGGGCAACTGGTTTTCCCCTTAGCATCTCTGTCTGTATTGAGTGTCCCAAGAGACCTTGTTGTTTCTACTGCCAGATTAAATGTGTATGCATGTGCTTGGTGGCAGTGTACCTCAGGCTGCAGTGATGTGGGCTGGTGCCTAGAAGATGCCTAGAAAAGACTGCAGAGTGGTGAATGAGCCCACATGAGTGGGTGGATATGCACACGCAGCCACCGAGTGAGAAAGTTATGTGTAGCTGTGGACAACACTTTCCAGCATCCTCAACTAAGTGCAAGTGCAGCACCAGAGCAGTACCGAGTGCTTCTGTAGCTCTCTGTGTGTGGCCCTCCAGGAAGGGTTGTCACCTGGCATTTCCATAGGTTTAATCAACCACATTCAAAATGATAAAATGAAGTCGTGGCTGTAAGGTCAACCCTTAGCGTAGAGATGGGAGACTTATGGATATCTAAGCCAGTGAGACGAGCTAGCTGGGGCCTGATCATGGGATCATCTCCCACAGACAGTATCTCCCACTTTCTGCTGATGGTTTATGCTGCTGTTTGTTGGAGGCAACTTTACCACTGGTTTTGTTGGTGCAGCCTCTACCCTGGCACAGTGTCTGGAGCGGTGGGGGGCAAGTGTCTGTGTTATTTGCCCATGAATCCCTTCTTGCTGTCAGTGCTGTGATGAGCCAAGCATCTTGGGGCTGTTTCCTATGTGAAGTCTGAAGAACAAGTTTACAGCATCTCATGTTCAACCTCAACTTGTCACCTTTAGCTCCGTTGAATCCACCCAACGTACCTGCTCCCAGCTGACATAGCCAGAATGCCCAGGGGAAACCAAGCACGTTCCCATTAGCTGGTGTTTGTTTCTTACCCCAGGCAAATTGAGTCTGATCAAATTGCCCTCTTCAAATTAATTGTCTTGTTCAAGGCTTGATCTGAGAGCTGGAAGAACAACTCCTACCCTTTTATCTAGGAGAGTGTGAGGGAATGTTCGGGACTATGAAAGTCTGTTTCAAATGCACCACTTGTCTTGCTAGGCCTCCACTGGGTGATTTTGAAGAAGTCAAGGGTTCTGATTTGCCTTGGTCTTTTCTCTAAAGCCCCAGGATGGAGCATCCCTCTCAGCAGTGATCTGCTCAGTTTTCTACCAAATTTTGTAAAATATTTAGGGTAAGGTTAGATTTTCAAAACAATGTCTCCAGATCATTATAAATCTGTCCTATTCACATTGAGGGGATGCTATGTTTCTTGACCTGTTCCTACTCAGTTGGGAGAATGTTGACACTGAAGTCAGGGGCTGAAGTCTACCAACAAGGTCTAGGGCTAATCTGTGCTGGTCTACAGATTGTTCAGTGAAACCACTCCTAGTGTTTTCCTGGTGATCATGAAGCTAAGAGCTCACTACTACAAGGATTGTACTGCAGAGAAGTTTTCCACTTAAGCAGGGCTCCACATGCTTGACTGCAAATGCCAGTATTTATACAAGCTGCCCAGCTGCTTTCATATGTGTGTGCTGTTTACATGCAGACTTCAGCTGGTTGCTACAATAGGATTTGGTCAGATTCTGTTGGGGAAAGCTTCCCTCTGCTGCAGAGATAAGGCAGCATCCACATAGCTAGTAGAACAAACTGGCAGACCTGCCTTCTGGACAAGAAAAGCCACAAAAGCTGTCCCAGAAATGAGGAGGAGTTAGTGGTGTTAATCTACACAAGAGATGCTGGCACTTCCAGTGCTGGAGTATGTTTCTACCTTCCTTGAAGTGACAGGGGAGGGCAAATAAAAACTGAAATACAGAAAACAAATCTCTCTCTGCCCTAGCAATTACAATTTTGGCCATAAAATGGCCTCTTCTCCCATGAGATCACCTCCTCCCTACTCTCCCCGTCCCTTCGTGCGTCAGGATGTGAAGATACGATAATGAGGACAGGCTTTATTGGAAATAGTGCCCAGATGGGAAGAAAACAGAAGCTGTTCTATGCACTGGGCAGGAGAATCCAGCACCACTGTGGGCTGACCTTTCCAGGCTGTCCAAATGTGAGTGGGTGTTTTAAATAACAACATTTTAATGGCATTTACTTCGATGTTTTGTTCAAGAAGAATTTTCTACTCCTCCCACTCCCCTCCCACCTTCCCAGAGTGCTGGGAAGTTCATCCCAGAAAAAAAGTGAGACTGGAGGATATGTGTCTCTTGGGGGTTTTTGATAACTGATAAGAATTGCGGAAAGTCCCATAGGTGAGCATTTGCCTTCATTACTCAACAAGACATGGTGTTAATATTTCTTAAGAAGGTGCTGCTCTCTGAGTCTGTTTTCATGCAGTTTGATTGTTATGACACGTACAGTAGCTGAAACTTAAAATCCATTGAACATGGGCCAATGTCCTCTGAAAGGCCAATGATTGGGAATTCTGTGATTTTTGAGATAACCTGATGCAGAGGGTTCACCCCAGCCTTTGCAGAGGAGCTGAGTATTCTGAAATGGAGCATGCCATGCTCCTAGGTTAGTAGTTTTAATGAGATCTGTGGGACAGCTCTGCTCTGCAGTCTCATTTATTCTACTGCCTAGTAATTGTTAATGGGGATTTTCTTTGCAGAGAAAGTCAATGTTTTGTCAGAATAAAAATTGTTGAGGCATATCAAATTCTTTCTGGTTAGCTTCATCACTCTATGTTTTCTGATTAGAAAAAGAATAATATATAGGGAATGTTAAATTTAGGAAAGCTACTCTTGATAAGTGGAATTTTGGGAGTTTGATGACATATTTCTGATCTGAGATGCAAATTTGGGGCCTTAAAATGCTGTATGAGAAAATGTGGATTTGTTTTGTTGGGGATTTTCTTCATTATTTGTTTAGTTTGGTTGGTTGGTTTTTTATCAAGTGCAAAGTAAGAGAATAAGATGCCTTCTCTCACTGTAGTAGATTCCTGCCCTTTCAGTATTTTACAAGGTATAGCCCATGCTAAGCAGTAGAGCAATGTTTTCTTGTGAAATGAGAAGTCACTGGTGTTACAATTACTTTGTGGCCAGTGATATCATGTGTCTTTTGGGCAAGGCAACTCACCTGCCCATGTTCTTCAACCTACATTGCATGGATGCAAACACACATGTGGGCTGTGGTTTCAGGCGACCTGGGAGCAGTCAGGAGAGAAATCAGTGCTCCATGCTGTCCTTTAGAGTGCACCATCCTGCAGTGCCAATGGCAGAGACGTGTTTTGTCTGATCTGCCTTGTTTCTGTACCTCCTGCCTCCTTGCAGCAATCCCAGGTGATGAGAGAATTGTTCTTAGAAAGGCCTCCAAATTCCAGGGCTGGTGAGGTTGGTGGTCCTCTGAGTTCAAGTCATCCCTGAGCTGTGTGGGCATTTTCTTGTTAGCTGCAGGTGGCCATGCAGCCCCATACCTTACCAGGGAGCACACCATGTTTGGCCTGGCCTCAGGGGCAGCCCGTGCCAAGAGTGACAGGTGATTTCCAGAGCAGACCTTATGGGAGATGCAGCCCAGGGAATCACTGGGTTCACCTCTGGGACGGCTCTTGGGGGTTCACTGCAGGCCAGGCGGGAGGAAGTCACCGCTGCTGCCTGACTTAGATCTTCCAAAACTGCTGAAGGCAGAAAGGCGAGCAAGCAGCAAACAGCAAAGGAAAGATTAATTGGCCGGCTGCCTGAAGGGCTGGTTGGGGTTGTATTTCTTGTTCTTACCCTTGCAAATTTCTACAGGATTGTAAATCTTGAGCTGCTTCCCAAATGGGGAGACTTCAGGTGTGTTTTTCTAAATAAGCAAACCTGAGCATACTTAAGTTCTTTGACTCAACACCCAGGAATTCCCATTGGCTTTATTACACACTGACAAGCGTGCTGGGGAAAGCAAGACAGATCAATGACTGTGTTTGAAGCGGGCTATAAATCACTTGTGACACCAGGCAGCAGATTGACTGACTAGTCTTGTTCCTCCTTCTCTCCCAGCACACCAGTGCTGACCCTGGCTTGCCACCGAGATGTCGGGGAGGGCTGGCTGTGATAAATACTGCAGATGAAAACCCGGCCCAGTCAGCAGCAGGCAATCTTGAGCCAAAGGTCTCCAGAGGGAAAGGTGGGAGGACAGCAGCATGAATCAGATGAGGAGAAAATGTAAATTGGTTAAATCCTCCCCAGTTCCCCCCACCATTGCACCATGTTATATCTACTCTTTCCTTGGTGACCTCGTGAAATCTGTGCTTTACGTGAATGTCTATCCCCGCTCCAAATGTGTCGTGTGAGTGTTTAACATCATGGCTTGAGCAACAACGATGTTAAAACTTCAAAATGGACAGGAGGGTTTCTGATGCCAGACGTGGGAATTTGGCCTCTGACGGGTTTTGACTTTTCGGAAGGAGCCGAGATGGGCAGATGGTTTTGAATTTAATATTTTCTTCACTGGAAATTGTAGCCTTGGGGTGATAGAAAATCAGACGTAGCCCTGGTCTAGACAGGAGAGGGGTGTGAGAAACTCCAGAGTGCCAAGCACTCTCCTCCCCTGCCCCCCTGTGCCAGGGCTGGCGTGGGAAGGGAGGGACAATAAGAAAAACTGCTGGAAAAATTGCACCATTCTTGTTTGAAGTTTTCAGACCGCTCTTTTGTTTTTACTGATAGGTTGAGATCAAAATTAGGGAAATCATAATTAAAAAAATGAAAGCAATAGAAAAGACAGCTGCTCATCCAGTTTGGTTGAAATGTTTTTTGGTGAGGGGAGAGAATGAGAAAGACATAGGTTTTTTTCACCTAAATTAAAATATAAACCCTCTTCCTATTCTGACAGTGACTTGTCACCTCACTTTGGAGCCATCTCTCTGGAGGAAATAGTTAAGCAACTAAAAAACCCCCTCCCTGCATGCACAGAGCTTGCTTCTTCTATGGGAGCACAGGATACTGGGAGTGTCTTGTGCTGGTAGATAAGAGTCAAGATGCCAGGGCTGTGGGTCTGCCTACAGGCAAAATCTTAATTAAAATTTATCTCTATTATATCAAATATTTTCTCTGAAATTTTTCAAAGTTGTTTCTATGTCTTGTTCTAAAAAGGAATACAGGGAATATTTTTCAGGATCTTCACAGTCATACTCTTTTTCATCTAAATGATATTTTTTTCTTTCTTCTGAAAAGATCCAAACTCAATGCTGATGTGCTGTTTGACAAATAAGAAATCTTGGTAATGTTGACAGATTTTATTTATTTATTTATTTATTTATTTTGCAGTCAATATTAATTGTACAATAAGCAAGAAATTCCATTACTGATAGTATCTTCAAGCTTTTCCTCTTGAAAAAGCAGACTTGTAATGGACATCCAGGGGCCCTGCCCTGTCTGTGCAAATAACCTCCAAATTCAGCAAAATGCAATAAATCAGCCAGTGTCAGGATGAGGCACTTCTGTCGTAGGCAGTGAAATTGTGCAGTGTGTCAGAGGACTTCTGCTGAATGGCAAAGAGGAAGTTTTATGTTTATAGGTACTTTGGTTCCTGTCTTCTGGAAGTGGGCAAGCCTGCCCAGGTTGCTTTCTTTTGCATTTTCTTCAGGACAAAATGAAGCATTCAGAAATGGAAACTCTTGGGGAGGAGATAGCTTTCCCTTCCCTACCATCATGCTTCTCTGAAACACGGCTCAGTTTTACTTTACAGGGTTTCCCTTTCATCTGAAACCTCCCAATTTTGGGTAGGTTAGCTTGCCAAGGTGCACCTTCCCTTTCATAAATATTGCAATAGCTACAGGCTATGAAGAGTTAGCCAAGCAAGTTCTCTTCATCTATCATGATCTCACCCCTCCCTTAACCCCCTCCTCTCCCACCCTCTCATTAAATAAGAACAAAAGGTAAACTGTAACCCTCTCACATGCTGCATTAATATATGATATAATTTTCCAGTTCTGCCCAGTTCTGGTATGGCAAATGTGGTTGTGTAGAAAATGGGGCATCCCTTGTGTTGAGCTCTCCTGTCCAAACATGCTTCAAGACGGAACATCTTGGGCTGCCCAAACCCTGCTAGAATAGCAATGAGGTGTTGGGCACTTTTTATGCCCCTGGGCATCAGAGGCTGAAGGACTCATCCCTGCTCCCTGGTACCTTAACAGCAACTTCTCAAATTCCTGTTTCCCTGACCTTCAACTCATTGAGGGTTAGCAGAGCTGCTACTTCTGATGTTTTGGAGGTCTGGACTTTGGAGAAATTGGCACATGCTGTGCCCTTGCCTGCTGTGGAGTTTTTCTCCTCTCAGGGCTGGCTCTCCTGCAAGGTGCCCTCTGCATGAGCTCTACAACTGGTATCCTTGCCGGGAGCAAGGGCTGCTCTGCCTCCCACCTGGGTTGCAGGGGAGTTCAGCTTAGTTCTGCAAACAGAAATGACTTGAAATTCAGGTTCCCAGTGCTCAGCTAAATCAAGAATGCTTTTCTTTCCCTGTGGCCCTCTAGCACTGCTAACACAGGGAGAAAGGGGTTTGTGTGCATCCTCATCACAGTTCTGTTCGTGGCTCTATACACATTCATGTGTGTGTGTACATGAGTGCATAAAGACACATTTGAAATCAATATTCTTTCACCATGCTTCAAGGAAATAATTAATTCTGATTAAAGAGCCAAAGACAAAGATAAATAATGAACATATTAGCTCACAGAGCTATTTGTTTGCTCTAAAGTCCTGAAGAGAGGATACACCATATGCTGAACTGTGCATAGTCCTATTAGTGGTTGCATTACAGTGCTGCCCAGAACCTGAGATGGTCCAAATGTGCTCACTGCAGAATGTAGTGAAGTTTACACATGTATGCGAGCCTAAGAACATTATGTGATGAAATGGGTGGAGAAAGAGAGCAGCGTCAGTAAAATGATATAAAAATACCTCTCAGTAATTTCAGGCACGTGAGGGAGCATAACAAGGAAACAAATTCTCTTGTCTGTTATAATTTTCAGGGAAAAATCACGACATCCAGGGTTTGTTTTTATTTCTTGGAAAGCATAAGCAATTATAAACAAAACCCAAAACTGCCATAAAATCTTAACATTTTATCCAAAGTTAGCTCAGATATTAGAATTTCAATGAGAAGCACATTCCATGGAGGACAGGGGTGATTATGTGACAGCTTTGTCACGAATATGGTCCAAACCTCATATTTTTCTCATGTTTTCTTAGAAACTTTTTAGCAAGCTCTGATCGTTCCTAGACTGAGCAGGTTATACAGAGGGTAACTTTACTTGTTAATACACTTTGCCATTACTACCATTCTCCATTGCTTCCAGAGCAGAGATGCACGGCTCTGCATTTTCTCCAGCCCCTAATTCTCTTTTACTCCAAGTAGCTTTAATTTTTTGTTCAGTGTTGCACCTTTCATCAGGGGGCTCTGCTGGACCCCTCATTGCTGCTGAGAGTCGTTTTCCCTCCTTCTCTGTTTCTAAAATGCCTTGCCTCACATGCCCACACTTACATCTGTCAAGGACACCAACAGGTGACACCTTCCTCCTCCCCATCACGTCAAGGCTAGAAAAGGCTGTGGCAAGGGAAGCACTTACAAATAAGGCCAGATTTGGTGACCAAGGTCCATGATGCATTTTTTTATTTATACCCATGCACGCACACTTGTGCGTATGTTACAATGACTTCAGGGGACTGGAGGGGACTTTCCGCAAGGATTAACTGAGTGTGCCTTCAACAAGGTAATATAACGAACTTGCCTCGGCTGTTGTGTGCTTAATTAGGTCTTTCCATCATATAGAAACTGTTTTTTGAAAGAGCTTAGTACGGTTAGTGAAAGATACGCTGTATTTGGAGTGAATCCCACAGCCCTGCTTTGGTGAAACTCTCACTGGAAAACTAAGCGTGTTTGTAATGGGTCTTCATTTTAAATTGCTTCTGTATTTTGTTACTTGCAGTGCAGCACTACGCAGACGGTGTCTGCTAGTTGCTATGTTGTATGTGAGCAATGAGTTCCTGTCTCAAAGGGTGCACAGATCCAGAGATCCAGATGTTGGGTGCAATCTGATGGAACATGGAGAAGATCCAGAGAATGAAAAACAAGCAGAATTAGTGCCAAGTGCTCTCTCTAAAGTCCAAAATAATAAGCATTATGGTTGATCTGGGTCCTGAAATAAATTAGGGGGGAAGATGGTGGGCCTTTTTTTTTTTTTTTTNAGCACTCAATTCAGCAGGTGGATCTGTGCAAGGAGGTGACCAAGCAGTGGCCATGGAAAATGCTGCTGGTAGGGTGGGAAGGTGAAGGACTCAATGGTCTCTCTCCCAGACACTGAGAAGAGCTATCTGGCATCTTTTTAATGCCCATGGCACTCTCATCCTATATCTGAACTTGAGTGCATCTTCTGTAAAAGCATTTCTAGCCCATAGCAACTTCAAGGTATCCAGGCTCTGCTCACTATCTCCATTATCTATACGCTACAGAGAACTGCAGGCATCACTTACTGATGATAGAGACCACTTCTATTCTAAGGCAGAGACCAAAATGGAAAGAAGTTAGAAAGCTGTGAATAGCACCCGTATGTGCAGCAGTACACGTGCTCTCCCACGTAACTAGCATTTACCAATGGACGATGTAGTAACTTCTCCTGAGAAGTTTTATGCAGTGGGTGGTACACTTGCATTTGAAGGCTCAGGGAATCTTTATGAAGCATGAGAATACTGCCACTGCCATAATGGGACCAAGCTTCACTTTGATCCTGTATGCAGGCCTTTGAGTCTGAGCCATATGTTATGAAAAAAAGCCAGTTTCCAAACCAGAGGTTTGGTGCTGACCTATCCCTGAAATTGTCACAGATGTGGGGTAGAAAGCTTGCTGGTTAACAGTTTTGCATGCAAGAGGAGCAGGTTGTGTTGGTGAGCTAAATTGGATTGAAAATGCTGTGAGAGCAGGCTTTCTGAAAAGAAAACAAACAAAAACCCCAACTAGGTCTCAGGGAGTTATGCTACAGTGCTGAAGAAGGACAGGACTGATGCATGTTGAGGTGGACACAAGTGATTTTCCCCTTCTACCTCACTCTCATGAGACCTCACATGAATGCTGTGTTCAGTTCTAAGGCCCCAGAGTAAGAAAGACACAGACCTTCTCGAGTGGGTTAAGAAGAGGGCCACGAAGATGGTCAGGGGACTGGAACAGGACAGGACAGGCTGAGAGAGTTCTGGTTGTTCAACCTGGAGAAGAGAAGGCACTGAGGACACTTTAGAGTCACCTTCCACTAGTTAAAGGAGGCCTACAGGAAAGCTGGGGAGAGACTCTTTATCAGGGATTGTAGTGATAGGATGAGGAGTAACAGTTTTAAATGGAAAGAGGGTAGATTTAGATTAGATGTTAGGAAGACATTCTTTGCTGTGAGAGTGATGAGATACTGGAGTAAGTCGCTCAGAGAAGCTGTGGGTGCTCCCTCCTTGGAACTGTTCAAGGCTAGGTTGGATGGAGCTTTAAGCAACATTGTCTAGTGGGAGGTATCCCTGCCCATGGCAGGGGTGTTGGAACAAGATGATCTTTAAGGTCCCTCCCAACCCAAACCACTCTATGATATAGGAAACAAGAGAATTAGAGAGCATGACATTTCCAAAGTACAGCTTCATGTGCTTCAGGGAGCTGGGGGAAAGGAGCAATAGGGGTTGCTTCTATTCCATCCCAATCCACTTATTGATCCTTTACCTCATCTCTTTTGAGAGGCTGTCAGCTGTAAGAAAGGAAACCTCCCAGGAGAAGTGGGATTTCTGATGTGACTTTTCTCCTCCACTCTGAGCATCAGTGTGGGAGTTGCTCCCCGACAAAGGTCTTGCCATGGTGCCTGCTAGACTACCCGCACAGCAATCACGAGAAGGACGAACCTCATCCTCTCCTTCACCTGCTCTTGCCGCAGCTCTTTTCATGAGTTATGTGCAAACTGCATTAGTGAGTACGAGCACAGGCAGCTAGTGAAAAATAATTTAATAGGGTTATTTTACACATCCTGACCCCAGCATGTTTCTGCTCATCCCAGGAGCCAGCTGGTATTGGTAAATTATGACTTGGACTAACCACACTCAGTTTAGTGTCTGCAGAATCACTTGAGGCTCTTCAACACTCATACTTGCAAGAAACACCTGCATAGGGTGGCCAAGAAAAGTGAACAGAGAGAGCTTTATCCTGCCCTAAAACCCCAAAGTGCTGGAGAGAGACGGAGTGACTCAGCAGAGTGGTTACCGACTGCACCTACTCTGCAACACTCAGTGGATGTTTGCTTTCCTCTCGCCTCTGTTACTGTCTGATCTTTAGGCTGTAGGACAGTTGAGTAACTGTTAAAAGGCATGTGGTCCCAGTGGGAGCATAAGGATATTTTTTGGGTGGACAGTCTTCATGAAGCAGTGCAGAATTTTAGGCTGAAGCAGTGCAGAATTTTAGGCTGAACCAGCTAGATTCCAGAACTCAGGTTCCAGAACTAGCACAGCCTGTCCAGGCCACTTCCAGTTGGTTATTTTGTGAACACCGAGATCTCTCTGCTGAGTTTTATTAAGCAACATCAAAGTTTTTTTCTTCTCAGTGAGAGATGAATGGAACCTAGGCTCCAAAGGCCCCAAGGGTTCAGGGCCCAGCTTCACTCCCTACTCTCCTGTCCAACACCAGCCTCATCTCCATGGTTTGGGATGGTTGAGAGTGGTGATTCCTGATGACTAGGAACTAAACTGTACTCCTGCTGACTGAGTACTGATGGGTGAACTCAAAAAGGCCTGGCTATATTTCATCAAGGAATTATCTAGAATTTGCAAAATTAGCCTGCTTGGCAGTTTGGTCTTCTTTCATATTTCTGTGAACAAAATTAAATGGAAAGGCTTTTCTTGCTGGGTTTTAAATTTTTTATTTTTTTAATTTTTCTGGTATCCCCTACAAATAAGAAGCATTAGAAATGAAATCTAGCCATGTGGTTTACAAGGTTCGATTCAATGTTGGTAGGGCTGAGTCACATGCCTGTTCTGACAGATGCCATCACACCCATGAGACACACAACATGTTATTGCTCAGTGGCTTAGCAACATGCACCGTAGCCTGCCTTCTGTGAGCTTCTCACCTTTGCCTTCCCTTTCAGGGCCAGTATTTAGCAAACAGAATTTGCAGTGCCATGGTTACTGGCAAGCAGGGCTTGGGACCTTTGAGTCATTTGTCAGTGTCTTGGGAGATATCAGGAACTTAGAATATTATAGCACCTTTAGCAAATTCATCTTTTCAGAGAATAGGAGCTGCTGGAGGGGAATCAAATTTTGAGGGAGCTCTCAAGATTGTGTCATTTGGTCTCTTGCTTCAATGACAGCTGAAGCTTTCACATACTGAAACCCAGGAGAGAATCAGAGAACTTGTGTTTTTTCATACCATCTGCCAGCCCTGACCAGTGAACTATAGCATCCAGTGTGTTTACTTTAATCCAGTGAACATTTAGGCATTTATATAGAAGTGAATCAGTTCCAAGAGGAGAACATCAGGAGTCCACAGAACCAACTGAGAAATGTCCATACAAGCTAAGGATTTGTGTATCCCAGACCCTGTCTCTGGCTGTACCCCGAGGATTGGATTAAGTCTGAAAACAGGACAAGTAGTGATGGTTGTCCCAGGTGCTTTCCCAGACCATCCTGATACTTTCTTGATACTTAATAGCTGCAAATTCCATGAATGTATTTGGTCACCTCTTCCACTCGGGTAATCTTTTAGTGATCTAACTGATCTTTCCCTGAGCTGACCCCAGCCCTGGGTTTTCAGTGTTGCACATGATCATGGTCCATGCAGGAGCTTGTTTGCTTTTTTCTTAATATTGTTCCTTCTTTAGTTATTAGAAATCCCACTTTGGATATTAGAAACTTGCCCAACACGAGGAAAGTTTCATAGAAGTTGGATTTTGTGTGTTACCTTTTCAAGAATGTTAATATTCTGAAAATCAGAAAATCTTACAGAAAAATCCTGCTCTGTTCTGGCCCCAGCAAGGTGCCCAGTGCCCAAGTTTGTGGTTGCTTTTCTATGGCAGATGCCAGAGATGGTTGAGCAGAGCTCAGTGCCCAATGTCACGGCTGCATCATCATTTAAAGCATGAAAATGGGGAACCCAGTGCTTTCATGTGAATGAAATGGGGTGAATTCATGACCGTATCTATGTGAAGGTTTACATATAGGGCTCTGAGCAACCTGCCCTAGGTAGAGATGTCCCTGCTTGTGCAGGGGGTTGGACCAGATGACCTCTAGAGGTCCCTTCCAGCCTAAAACATTCTATGATTCTATATGCCCATGCGACAGAGGACATCCTCATATATGATGTGGCATTGTAAAGAACATCTTCTTGGACTTTCTGCCCAAAAGAAGTCCTGCATTGTGGATAAAGGGACCTGGCGATGCAGGACCATTACAACCTGTGCAGGGAATGTGGTGAAAGCAAAACAAATAGGCTACCCAAATCCCTTTCCCTTTGCGCTCAGGGGTCCAGCAGCTGCTTGCCTCGACTGATGGATGGCAGCATTGCCCAGACACCTCCACATACCCTCCTTCCCTCTCATCTTTCACACCATACTGTCATTCCCTCTGCTCCCTGGATGACCCTTTGTAGAAGCTGCCTTGGCAAAAAAGCTAATGAAGGCACTCACAGTCCCTCAGGGCATTAACAGGCTTTCTGGCCCTCAGAGGCCTGTCTCCCTCACAACTCATGCCTTTTTGTGGGTTTGGGTTTTGTTGTTGGTTTGTTTTTTTTTTTTACAAGCTTAATAAAGGGTCTGGGAAAATGATCATCAGGAAAGTGCACTGATGCACTTGGCACAGAGCTGCTAGAAAAGCATGGCATCCATGTCTCCTGCTGCGTTGCTCTTCCAGCTGCCCCTGGGTGGTAATGTGTTTTCCTGCCAGTGGGCAGTAGGATTAACAGGTTTTCCCTGCATGTGAATTTGCAGCTTGTTATCCTCTGTGCTTCTGTGAAGACACAAGGAAAGCTCATCTGCAAAGCTTCTGAGTTACCTGGCCAAAAGTGCCATGGTCTGTAATGTTGGGAGCCTTCACCATGGCAGAGAGCCAGACATGATGTCCCTAATGCATGCCACTACCCTTGCTCTGCAGGTTTAGATGTGTTCACAGAGAGTCCATGGATATCCTTTCCTCTCACTTAGCAGCTAGTTTTTCTGGAAGGCAAGTGCTGCTGCAGCTGACAAATGTAAATGTGTTCACATACGTTGGAGAGACCATGTACTTTCCCTCCCTGCTGCTTGGACTTTAGATCAAGTGATAACTTCCATTTGTATCTCCTCTGACATGCATCAGAGGAGTAGTTTTTAATGAGGTTTCTTGTGTTTCTGTATGTCTTTGTTTTTTTTCTCAAAGGCTATCTTTTTTTTT
>VWZY01003509.1:674369-707009 GCA_013399075.1 Chloroceryle aenea
TTTTTTTATTTAGGACAGGAAGAAGTTTAGTTTTTCTAATATGATGGTGAATTCTTTTCATACTGTACAAGAAACCAAACTAACTGCTCGGTAGGCAGCTTTAAAGACATTCACAACTAGTGTCTAGTCACAGGAAAGGAGTAACAGCTGCCTGTCATGAGTTCACAAAGTACATGGCAAGGAGCAAAAAAATGGTATGGTCTTCTGTAGTCTCACAGTCAGACAGATGGAGAATAGGCATCACTGGAGATCAGAGCAGCAGTTGCCCCAAGCAGAGAATTCAAAGCTGCTGTTACCTACCTGCTCTTCTGGAGGGCAGATTAAGGAAATCTCTCTCTCGCATGTGCATGTGCTCTTTTTTAATCTCACAGAGAGGACAAAAGAGGAGAGGGGGAAAGCCTCTTTCCTGCTTACCTGTTTTGCTTTAAAGACATTGAATCTAGCATGAAGACTTTCACTTCTTCCCATGGAATTCTTTGCTGTTTGCTTCTTTTCCCTGCTGGTGGCCTGTGGCCACCCATTGCTTCTCTTGCACCTTAATTGAGTTCATAAGCAGTTACTTTTCTTCCTCTACTTATTTACTTCCTAGCATAATCCATATTTCTATAACAACTGATTACCTAAATCTGGCTACCAAGTTTGTGTTGTGTATGTAGTTTTAGATTTGATCCTTTCTGAGAGAAGAATGAGCTGTCATCTTTGGATGAGGGTCCAAAATTTCCATGAAGCTAACAAGCGTCTGGGTCTAATTGGGAGGATTTATCCATGTATTTCTCAGGCCATTTAAAGGTTGCTTTGTCCTGATGTGACACTCAGGTAGTCCCATGTGGTAGTCAGTATCCTCAGGACCTGCTTCAGGCAGCATGCCCCTGGAATATGGCTCTTACTTGGCAGACCATGGCCCTTTCCACCACAACAGGAGTCAGAACTGTGCTGAAGTCAAGGTATGTCAGGTTGGGACTCAGCAGAGGAAAAGCAGGGCCCATAGAAAAGTGACTCTTAAAAAACATGTCTTTTTGTCTCTGAAATCCAGTGCAGCCATCACTTCTCACCTCAACAGACAAAGTTTATGACCAAATTTTGTCCTTAAGTATGAGCTCATGTTGTGCAAACAGACAGTTTTACAAATTTGTTTGCACGGTCTTATTCATCCTCTGTGTGTTGGCCACGTACCCACCCTGCTGGTTATTCAGACACTCTTCACCACAACGATCATTCTGACTAGTCATCAGCTGCTCTGAGGAGTGTCTGGTCGGTCACCTGCCTGAAGAGCAGAGCTTCCGCTCCCCAGCTAGCTGAAGCCCACAACATTTTCATGTTGTCCACACTGACACTTTCAGGATGAATGCGATTCGCTGAAATGTGTTTGTGACCTTCCTTGTCTTTCTCCAGGACCTTCTCAGATGAAAAGGACTCCCCCTTCCCCACCCTGTTTTTTTGGTAAGAAAAAATGTGCTCTTTTGTACATGAAGTGAATGCACTTGAAGCAAAATTTTTCCATGAAATCTAGTATTTATTCAACTAAATGCACTTGAAGCAAAATTGTTCCATGAAATTTAGTATTTATTCAAGACCACATATGCAGCTATTTAAGCACTAAAGCTTCATAAGGGCACCCAGAGGCGCCAACCTGCAGACAGTTCTTGTTCTGCAATACCTGGGGTTTGTCAGTCAGACTATCAGGAGAGGTGAGATGGAGTCTGGAAGACAGCCCAGTTCTGAGGTATTATTTAGTTCATATTCTTCTCTGTAGCTAGAGTATTTTACAAACCAAAAAAATACGAGTTTGCAAGTTTAATGCCTCTGGGGAATTGCATCTCAATCTTCTGTCCTGCTTTATGCATCTGGCTTTCTGTGTAGTCTTTGCAGCATTGCATTTCTTTGATCAAAATCATGAAGGATTGACTCAGCTTGCGTTAACAATGACCCATGAGCCTGGCTCTCAGTGCTGCATTTTACATTAGGCACAAAACCCTGTGATTGAGTTGCAGAGAGACAGAAGTGTCTAGGTCATTAGGATTTCTCTAGCTGATTGCTTTTTAGATTTTCAGGACCTTTCCTTCCCCAAGTTGTGGAAGTGATCTTCACTTTTTTCAAGCTTTATTTTTCCCAACAGCATTGACATTTTTTGGTGTGTTTTTTTTCTGAAATCCATCCTGTTTTACAAGCCATACCATTTTACAGGATTTTCATTCAAGAGATAAATTTCTTTCTTGCTGTGTCAAATGCAGCTCTCTAGGAAAACAAGACATATTTTTAGCCAGTCCACTTCTTTACATAATCTAAATAAGAAGAGAAAGAAAAGAGTAACAAGAATAAACTTTACTACATCCAGAATTTGAAGTTATTTACTAACTACACAGTACATAAGGATTGTGCCTCACTGTGAATTGATTGCTAGGTGGTATTTATTGTAGGGCTTACCTTGCCCACTGAAATGCAGGTGCTAGCAGCTTTCATGTTCATGCCCTTGACACATGGACCCAGCTCCAGGAAAGCAAGTGGCCACAAAAGCAGTTTTATTGACTTCAGTTGGACAGCTTGTATGTCATCCAGCATGTGCTTACATGCTCTCTGAGGTCAAGCCTGCCTTTCTTTGTGCCAGGAAGGGCATAGGCACTGTTCATGTTACCACAGCTCAACATTCTCCATTGCCATATGATAGCAATGCATACATGGACACCGACTTTGCAGCAGATTACATTTAACGTGTGAGGAAAGAGAGCCAAGCTTCACTTGCTGCAGGCAAAGATCAGGACATAATCACTTGCTCCATGTCAGATATGTGCAATAGCTCATTAGGCAATAGCAACTTCATCACACACCAGAGCCTCACGTCTTGACCAGTGTGGGAGGAAGACGGGAAGTAGACCGTCTAATTTCCTGGCATCCTTCTGTGGTTGTGTCACTACAGTAGCTGAAAATCTATCTTGAAGGTATTTTTTTCTCAAAACTTTTTTTCTCTAGCACAAAGCCAGCATACCTGGCCTTGGTTTGAAAAGAAGCCTGTCTCAAAGCAGGGACCTTAGGTCAGGCCTCCCAGAGTGACAAGAAATGTTCTCCAAACACCAGGACCCCTATCCAGAGCGCCAAGTGCTGTTGTATTGCCCTTGATGGCACTGATTGCACTTTGGTTTTAACTTAGCATCCTCTCAAGGCGAGGCAGAGCTCCACCTGTGCTCTTGTGTGCCCTTTGTGCTGGGATCACAGCATGGGATATTTTTGTAAATTATCTAATGACCAAACTGAGAAGATAGTCTTTCTAGGGTTACCACTGTAGGCAAGATGTGACTCCAGAGCACAGTATCTAAGCATCTTTGCTTACTATGGGAGGGTGATTGGCTGCAGTGTTTTCTCTCTGCACCCAATGAGAAGGGCTGTAGGGCTTGAGTTAGCAGTATCTTGGTGATATGAGCCTCCGTAGGGTTTATGTCATGCCTATATTTCAGAACTTACAGAATGTGAAAGATATTATTACCGAAGAAGCATGTTGCAGAGCCAGCTCCTCTGGCCTAACAACACCTTCTTTTTAAAGGTTTCTGTGTAATGCAAATTTAAAATAAGGGTTGTGGACTGGTTCTTTATTAGAAGTACTTGCCCCATTACATGGAGAACGGGATGAGTGTGCAGCAGTAAACTGACCTCAGGAGGAGTCCCGTATACAAAGCTGAGATCTGGTTTGGGAGAGCTCAGTGTTGGTCTTATGTTGGCAATTACACTCATGATCTCCCTTCTGTAGTTGAAGAAAACCAGAAATTATTACAGGATGTGGATACTGTCGTATTCATGCATGTGCTAGATAAACACCCCGTTCAAGTATAGCTGTGCTGGAAGTCAGATATTTTTTTAATGACTGAGAGCCAGGCAAAATGTTTGCCCCTGTTCTTTTGATGAAAAATTGTAGATTCTTTGGTTTGTGATATTAAATTCTGCTGAATTCTTTCATTTGTTTATTTTTAATTCTGTAAAATTAATAATCTTGGAGTAGATCTAAATAAGAAGTTTAAAGTTGTGGGGTTGTCTAAAAGCACATTTGTCTAACAGTTTTCTTCTCACTTTAGATTACACTGAAGAGTTTGAACTTTTATATTCTTTTAAACAATCTCTTGCTGCTTAACCAAAACATTTCATTCAGAAGCAAAGTGTTTCCTTTGCATACCTCCTGTTCAATAAAAGCAGTGTGCTTTTGTCTGCATCCCAGCACAGCAGAAATCTCCTGTTTTGACTGTCAAAATTGTCGGTGACTGAAAAGCAGTGGTTTTAGTAGTTCTGGGCCTTGGGCTGAGCAAGGGCTGCTGCCCTCTCCTGGAAGGAATGCCAGATCTCTGGTGACACCTAAGAGCATCAATTCCAAGTCTGGGATTAAGCCCTCGAGTATGGCTTGAGCATTTAGGACTAAAGCACATAGCATGACAAATGTGGTCCCAGACGTGGGTTTGCAAATAGAAAATTGCAACCAAAAATGGGACTGTGTACTAAAAACTAAAAAAGGAGATTCTGTGACCAGCTTTAATGGCACAGCAACTCTGTTTCTACTTTTTCTATTACTAAATGTACCCAAGTGGCAGTATTTTCTATTTTGGGGAGTGGAGAAATCTGGAGGTGTATCTCATCTCCTAAGTGCAATGCCAAGAAATTGTTGCAGAATGATTCAGAAAGCCTATTATTGCCTGTGCATAGGCTAGTCCTCATTGTTCCCCAGCCTTGGGAAGCCAGTGGAATGACTCACTATATCACTTCTTCATATAAACTGGGCTGCTGCAAAGGAGGACCCCCCAAAAAAGGTACATCAGAGAATGAAATGAGGGCAAAGTTCTCGATCATGGCTTTGAATTAGTAGAAATTTCCACTGTGTAGAGGAAGCAAGGCAAACAAGCTGAAAGGCTCATAGGCATATGTGAACATTTCCCTCTAAATCTCCAAAGAATTGTTTAGTTTTAAAGGAAGGACACTGGGGAGATCAGATGAGGAGATCTAAAAGGCAAAGTTGGGGCATTATGAGGGTTCACCTGAAGTTCATCTGGGAAACTGTTCTGCTTTTTAGGGACAGGCTCATCCTCCTGTAGATGTAAAACCTCTCTGGATGCTTAAGTTGCCTCATCTGGCTTTGGAAAAAGCAAGGCGTTAAAACTTTTTTCAAAGGATAGAAAATGGGGCAATATTGAACTTAGTTCCTTTCTAGTCCTAATGCTCTCTGCATGTCTTTGCGTTTTGACATTTTTTTTTTTTTAGCCTTTTTTTTTTTTCCCCCATACCATCTGTAAAATTGGTTGGACTACATCACATATAAGTGCCTGACTTTCTGTGCCTGACAGGCAATACTACTTCTCCCTCCACCCAAGAATCATCAGGCCCAAGGGGATGGCAGGCAGGAGCGACTCTGCAGGATGACACAACTGGAAGGTCCTGTAAGGGTTACCAGGTGTGAACTAAGACTTGTGAAGATTTCTAAGTTTTGAGGAACAAAACAGTGGAAGCCAAAAGTGTGTTTCTGCTTTCTCTCTCCCAACTTCATTTACTTGCTCATTACATTCAGAAGCATGTAGCTACACCCATAGAAAATTACTGCATTTCGTAATCTTTAATTGATTTGTGTATTTATGGGGAAACTGGTATTTCGGGACTATCCAACTGTGCCATCACTATCACCTTTCCCTGGGTCTCTCTCTGGTTGCTGCAAAGAAGCCCTGATGCGTGTCTGCCTGGCAAACACCTGGCAGCTCCCTAGGCTGAATCCTTCACTTCAGGTGAAATACTGAAACTGGGAGAGCTCTGCTTTGTAGATGGGGCAGATGTTGGTTGCAGCGTGCTTTGCTCTGTTAGTTTGGCTGGGTGTTGGTATTCCAGCAAAGATTTTGAAAACCATCAGTGTGCTCCATGCTGCTAATTACATTCCTTTTCTATACCATTAGCAAAGATAGAGACACTGCTGGAATGGACAGGTAGAAGACTAGTTCAGCCTGCAGTTCCTGACATGGGTATAATTGATCCCCACATCACCTCTCTCAGTCACCTGCAATTTTCAGTCATTGTAAATTCAGAGATGCAGTAGGTATCTGTGTGAGCTGGGAAGGAGGTGAGGGTCTTCCCAACTCCTCATCTGTCTCAAGGGCACAATGGCTGAAAAATCCAGTTCAGTGGGCGCCAGCTTGTGCTTTGATGGTCACATCTGTGGTGGCACTGCATGGCAAGAAAATGCTGCTTCACTTAATTTGTTGAACTCAGTTCTAACATTTGTTTCTGACTTCTGAAGCTGGAAAGCCTTGCAGATAATATGGTGGCCGTGAAGACTAATCACTTGGTGTCCTTTCTATATCTAATGTTCCTGTTTTTGGAGTTGGTTATACTATTTACTAACCCTGCTGGTGTGAAAGGTGTTGCTTCAGGCTTGGATGTTACAAGAGTCTTGTTCTAAATAAATAATGATTGAGCTGTCCAAAATAGGTCAGGACAAGGACTATCCGACCCCCAGCACATGTATGACATAAGTCACAACTGAGGGTCAGCTCCAGTCCTGGCTGAGGTGTTTGCAGACACTCAAAGGTGGTGGTGAGCACTCAGCCCTCCTCAACAAGTCTGGTGTCCCAGGGAGAACAGTCATAATGTCCTCCACTCTGTCTCTAGCAGGTATTTGGAAGATATGACAGGTGTGGGGACTTGCTGTTGAGATGTATAGAACTTCTTGGTGAAGCTGCAGACAGCAAAGGGCAAGCACAGGGTGTGTTGTGTGGAACAGTGTCATGGTGGCAGGCCAGGCCACGGCTTCTACTGTCAGCTTTGGGAACTAATGTCCATCCGTGTTGCAGCATTGGCAGGAGGACAACCACAGCAGGTGGGAAGCTCAACAGGCAGCTGAGACCATATGACAGTGGTGAGGAGAACCAGCCCAGAGGCACCTGAGATCACACTAGGGTGGCTGAGATTTACTGAGGCTTTCAAACTAGGCTGGTTCACAGCAAGCTAATGTCAGTGTATGATCGTGATGTGACCTGCTCTTTTTCTTAAACCGAGAGTGCAAATACTTACTACATTTTCTATGTCTGGTGAAAAGCACGACTCCTCAGGAGATAGAGTTGATCCAAGGATGCTTTGTGGAATATCATTGCACAAAGACCATTCATCTGTAAAGCACCCTGTCCATGCAAAACTGTTAGCCCAGTGTTGCTTTATAGCAGCAAACTGGAGCTGTCAGATGGGGATGTGCTAACAAATGCAAACCCAGAGAGAATCAAGAGACTGTTTTCTTGAAAACATTTCTAACACTTCAGTCTTCATTTTTTTTTCCTTCTCTCTTGTTCCTGTTTTATCACTGCATCTGTTTTCTCTTTCATTTCTCAATCTCTCTCTCTCCCTCTTCCCCTACTTTTTCAATGCAGAGCCATGCATATTTGTCCAAGTGTCTCTACAAGCCCAGGTCTGAAATTAGACAAGTGCAAGAGCCTCATTTCACTCCATCCAAAATATGGTCCTCAGAGAGGCCACAAGGAATGAGGCCAGAGGAGCTGTGTCCTCCTTTGGTGTACCTGGCCCAGTATCTGGAGCTTATTGCTACACAAGAAGCCATCAAACACCAACCTTCCTGAGAAAAATGACCTCAGGCCAAGCCAGCATCTCCATGTTATCGTCTGCTAATTGCAGGACATCCTGGGGAAGATGGTGGCCTTTGCACCTTTGATCCCAATGCTGCAAGGTTGGGTTCTCTCTTCTGCAGGTTCCAAGAGTGTAGGTGTTTGCTTTAGGCTACGATGACATGAGAAATACCTCAGTGAGGCGAGGCGTGGGTGTATTGGGGCGTGACTCAGAGGAAGTCAATGCACAGGGATTTGTTTTGTGTGCAAGAGATATATTCACTTTAGTTACCAGCATGGGTGTAATTAACTTTTCTTTTTACATTTTATTATTTTGATTATTAATCATGGCTTAAGAATGGCTGAGCCAATGAAGGTTTCATAAGCAATTTCAAAAAGTCCAAGATTATTATACCAAGGAATGGCTTGAGGGAGCCAGGTAATTTGATGATAGCTCACTAGATTCTGATGAGGGACCAGTAAAAATCAAAGAGGCTGGCAGACTGGGGCAGGATATCTTGCTTTAGAGAGAATAGTGAAAGATATACTTAAAATTTGGCTTGGAGAAGTCTTGCAAAGACAGGAGAGGTTCAGTATGTACAGAGCAAGATACAAAGAAAATTAAGCTTAAATATGTTTAACTAGTCATGATTTCTTTGGCTTTGGAGCTGGACCTCTTTTTCACTTATTTGCTGTAATTGACAACAGATGAGATTAGCTACAGTTCTTACACAGGGTGAGGATCATTCTGAGGTAAATTATTTAAGTTGTCAGTGCCTTTAGCCTTAAGATGTTCAGAGTCAACCTTTCTACAGCAGAGAAGCTTGCTTAGGTCAAAATCTTGCCACAGTTTGGGGTGCTACTTTGATTTTGCTCATGTGCCAGTAGAGTTGCTGTGGTGTGTATAAAACACATCAAAGTGAGATGAATGCAGAAGGACGGCATGGCCCCACTGCAGGAACGCTCTTCTTGTCATCAGCCTGCTGAGTTCTGCAGTGACATCCCCACAGCAACAGAATAATTGATGCCAAAACAAATCAGTGAGCAGGATGAAATTCCTATAAAAGTTAACCTGAGAGAAATACAACTTCAAAGCAAATGACAATTCCTTTTCCAAGAAGATGGTGAAGTGAGAGGCACATGAATCATATTGTCTATATTTGACTTCTGCTCTGATTTGAGACTAAAATTGATATGTTAGGAGGTGAATCAAGGGAAGCAGCTAGGGCTCTTTGTTCTAATCAAACCCAGAAAAAGGTTCCTACAAACTCTGCAAGCCTGTGATGTTCTAGTTGCCAGGTTCAGAGCATTTGTTTATAGGGGGCATTGACTGGATTCCTCTGTCCCAGATTGCCTTCTGTTTTTAATGAAAAAAGTTGTCCACTTTCCCAGCAAACTGTCAACAGGCCCCAGTATACAGACAATGTATTTAGGTGGCAAGCAGAACTGGGAAGAACTTTTCTGTCCTTTGGAAAACTGTAAGATGTGTTTGCATTCATCCTAAGAGGGAGTGTCAAAATACTCAGGAAATAATGAGGGGTTTGGTTTGTTGTGTTTTTTGGTTGGTTGGGGTTTTTTTTGCAATCGATCACAGTACACTGACCTAGAAATACTGAATAAAGCTTCTGTAATATATTTGGTTGAAATGAAACATTTTTCTATATGTGCAAGTGTTAAGTATTCTGAAGCAGTTCTTAAAAGTTGGTTTAAAAATAAAATTTTGGGGTTGCTTAGAAATTTCCATTCAATTCCATCTCAAACATAATTATGTTTGAGACAAGACAGGCAAGAGAAAGAAAAAGGAGAGGGGAACAAGGTATTTTTGAAATGGTAGAGCATAAAATGGGATCTGTCAACTGGAGATATAAGCTAGTAAGCGCAGGCTAGAAAAGTGCCATTTCAGCACATTACTCCTGTCCAGAAGCAAAGTGACCGGGTTTGCACAACAGTGCCTGGAAATGTGGCCAGGTCATTTCCTGACTGAAGCTGGTTGTGTGTCATTAGCACAGAAGTATCTGTGCTGCCTTCATCGATCCCAGCAACGCAAGTCTGACATGTGCAGAGCCTGCTTGGGCATCTCTGCACCTATTGCACTGACACATTCCTGTATTGATTGTGTTTTGGGGGGATGACAGTGTCCTTGCAGCCTGGATGGTTGTAGGTCTCCTAAAGAATCAAATAATCTTTTTTTCTCTTCCATTTCCAATGCTTACTCAAATCAGATGCCAACATTTTCCATTTTGTTGCTGAAAGAGTGTGTGTCACTGCTGGTGTTGGATGTATTCCTGCAGAGGTACTCTCAGCCTATAATAAAGAAGAGAGAGAAATGGCAAAGCTCTTATATCAAGGGCAGAAAAGAGACAGAGACTGAAAGAGGCCAGTGGTGAGTGTCAGGCTCAGTGAAGACCAGGAAAACTTCCAAGCTCTTTCTTGCAGTTTGTCAAATCCCTAGTTGACTTTTCCACAACTCATTCCTTGTACCTTATAAATAATAGTTAAGTCAACACAGACAGTTGTGGCTACTGGTATAAACCACAGAGAGCAGCTAAACACAATGGAAATTACTTATTCCATCACTTGTTTTTGCTTTGGAACAACAAAAAAACTTTTGAAAAGAAGTGAGTCATTTTTTTTTTCCCCATCCATTTTGGCTTTTGTCTGCTCAACAACATGTCCATTTTTGTGTGTAGATTTTGTCCTAACTTTTTTTGTTGTCGTTTTTTATTTATTTACTCTTTTTTTTTTTCTGCTTTGTTTTCTTGGTTTAGGATTGTCTCCCAGTGACAACTGCTAGCACCACAGTGCTAGAACCTGATAAAAGACAAAGCAAAACCACCATGCCTTTGGGGAAATGACTTTGCTACCTTGCCAAGAAACATGTTTAGCAGGTTTATAAGTCAAGGTGGAGTTAAGAGTTCTCTGAGCCCTTCTGCCCTCCTTGAAAGATATCAGGTGGGAACCTCAGCAAAGTTAATATCTTGAGTAGCATCTCCAGGGTTGGGCAAACTGGTTCAGGTAGAAGAAACTGCAACTAAGACTGAACCTTTGCCCATTTCTTTATGGGCTGAGCCTAGACTTTGTCTTCTTCCACTTCACAAACCTAAAACTCTGACATGCCTATCCTTAGAGCTGAACTTTCATAGACACTGTGAAAAGTATGGCTGATGTGTTAAAATCTTTCTCCTGCACATCTATATCTCTACCCTCCCTTGAGGTTAATTATCTGAGTATAAGCCAGTATTTACTCCGTGCACACTAATCCCAGACTGGTGTGGGCTTCACGAGTCCATTACTCCCCACAGGACCACAAACCAATGTGTCCCTTTGGCTTTGCCAAGAGTGTGTTAGAAAGTAGGGGCTGTGGGGATGCATGTGGTTAGCCTAAGCAGCCACTTGTCATTGTTGGAGAGACTGTGTGGTTTTTATGAGGAAAGGGATTTAATAGTCTTCCTCTGAGTTGACTCAATAAAAATACAGCAAGGGGCTGAGTGTAGAGATGAAGGGATTTATTTTTGCCCTTAAGGCAATCTTGGCAATTATACCTCTGTTAAGAAAAGGTGTGTTGCAGGACAGAGGATCTCTACCATTTTCAGTTGTATTAGCCATAATTCGTTACTGACAAAGTTAATATCTCCTCACCCAGCCCTTGTCCCAGCTGCTCTGGGAGGAAGCACAAGTAACCTGATTCTGTAAAAGAATATTTTACCTTTTAGGGAAAACTTTCTGAGAGGTCCTTCCATAGGAGTAACTTGTTAAAAGCATCAGTCCCTCCCAAGTCTTGTGGTATGGGCCCAGCAATACATAAAGACCTATGCGCAAGGAAAGGACCCTCTGGGAAAGTAACTGAGAGAGGACTTCTAGGAAGGAAGAGGTGCAGGAGACAGATCAATGGAAGAAGGCACAGAAGAGATATGAAACTTCAGGCAGGATAAACTGAAACATTTGCTGACCCAGCATCTTCTGACTTTTATCTCCCTTGGGTGAAAATAGTAAGTGATGACGAGCAGAGATAGGTACTATATCCCTGAAATATGGGATGGACTCTAGAGTGAGGATACCTGTGTCCATTTTGTCAGTAAGCCACAAGGAGCAGAACACCATCAATATTTGTTTTAAGTCAAATGAGATATTTTGGGTTAAAGTGGCTGCTCCAGTTCTACTGAACTATGTCTCAACTGCAGCTGAATAGGTAAAGTCCTGCTGCCTCTGTCAAAGGGGATACAGGAACTGCTTTCCATTTGCTCAAGCCCACAGCATCTGCACTCTTCTGAGCAGAGGAATCCTTGAGATAGTAAAATAATGCTCCTATGGCCTTAAATGTAGCTCGGGAGGTGTTTCCAAGGCTCCTCATGTAGCTGCCGCCCTGTTGTAAACCTTCATAAAGCAGAGAGCCTTCTGTTTATATTTTTGCTTGCGATTGGCAGGGGTTGGCAGGTTATCTGAATACTCTATCTCTGTCTATATTTGCCTACTTCTAGATCTGTTGACAGTATAAGAGTGTCAATATTCTTTTCCTTGTAAGGCAATATAAGCAACTGCTTAACTGTTGACTCAACTGAGGATTACTAATTTCAATAGCTAGTTAACAAATCAGCTTATGCTCCAGGTAGAAGTGCAGTGCCTGCTACTTCTGAAAAGGTCCTGGGAAGCTAACAGTGATCGGTTGCTTGGAGCCCAGGGCTAAGCCAGGGTGGAGCACAATGATGTTCCCTTTAGGCAGTTGATTCACCTGCCCAACAGATAAGCCAGGCTGGGGGGCACACTCCCTGCATTATTTCAGGATGTCTCTTCTTCCAGTTCTTTGGATGGTGGCTTCCTGAAATTTACTTTACATTTAAATTATGGCAGATGAATGCTGAATTCTCTTTCCTCCTTTTAGAATGATTTTATAAAACTTATTCAGCTGACTTGGTTCTCTGCACAGAGAGAATGGTAGGGCTGGCTGAAGTGAAGTTTTGTGAAAATATTTGCAGGGTTTTCCCAGCCCCAATTCCACCTGAATCTTAACGGGGTTTTTTTTCCATGTTGCAGCTCTGGAGTGCATTTAAGAAATAGGTTGGTTCCAGCTTGAGCTGAGCTGTGCCTTGGTCCAAGCACACAGGAACTGACACTGAATGTGCTCAGTGTATGAAAGACCTGCACCTACTCCGCAGTGCTACTCTAATTTTTATTTTTAGTCATCTTTGAAATACCAGGAAATGACTCAGTAGAAATCTCTCTACTCCATTTCCCTTTGCCTCGAAATGCTCTTGAGTTGGTCATGAGAATGTAGCACAGGCTGGCTGTGTTTATCTGGCTCTGGGTCTGCTTTCTATTTGTTCTGCAATTATCTTGTGAAACACTGTGTACACTTTTAGGCATGATTTTGTTTTGCTGTTTGTTGGTTTGTTGGTTTTTTTTCCAGCTCTGCTCATCCCTTTCTTTTGCACACATGTGTTTACTGTTCATCCTTCCTAACGGAAATAATACTCCACAAAGGTCTGGGGATGAGGGAAAGGGAGGAGATGTATGTGTGCTCTCTTCATTACATTAGAAATGACTGTCGATCGAGTTCCGCTGGAGTGAATTTACTCACTTTTTTATATAACAATAGTCTAGAAAAGACATTGTCTTTTTTTACAGTTCTACCACATGCATGGATAAAATGAGCACAGAATCTAAATAAAAAAATATTGTGGTGTGGGGAGATGTCCATCTTAGTATTTTGTGCAGATGTCTGCATTGCTCTGTTGGTATTCATCCTGACATACAGTGTGTCTCATTTAATGAATGGTTTTGTTGGCTTCTGCTGAAAATGCCCCAAACTTATCAAACCTATTCTAGTTCTCTGTCAATGCTGAATTGCATCCCTTGGTCTTACAAAGCCTCTCTTTTGCCATTCAATTGCCTACCTAAATGCACAGTGATAAGTGACAAGCACTGTGGAACCAAAGCTGTAGTTTAGTTACTGGTACCCATACATTATCAAAAACTCTCACTGCCTTGTTTCACAGCATATTTTATATGTAAAAGGATTTAATCTAGACGGGCAAGACAAAGAGTGGGAGAAAAGAAACCCTGTCCCTTTTTTTCTGGTGGGGAAACAGTTTCATCCGAGAGGAGTCTGTAGCCATCTCTGAACTGCAGTGCAGTAGGTGGGGGGACATTCCCCCCCTCCCTTCTCCAGAGCTGAGGACAGCCATAGTGTTGATGTGACAGGGAGAGCTGTGCACCAGCTCCGTGGGCAGTCCTTGAAGGGCAAAACTTCTTGAGGCTCTCTAGGTCTGTCCAGAGAGAAGAACCAGCACCTCATGCTGTCTCACCCTAGGGCTATTTTGAGCACTGAAGACTTTGATAATTTGGACCCATAATTTCTCTTTCAGTGATTAAAAGGTTCCTCTCTAGGCTGTCTGGGGAATAGTTTGTACTCTGTACCTTCCTGACAAGAGTAAAAATCTCCCTGCTTATCTCACTTGAAATCATCTATTTCACATTCATCATCTGAATTCAATTAAAAATAACCTGCAGCTGTAATTGTTAAAGGCTGTTTTTAACTGAACTCCCTTCATCCCAGCACGTGTGGGATTTCCCCCTGCAGTTTCAAGAGCAGGTGGTCAGTGGGAAATTCCTACAAGCTACTCAGTGTAGGGTTGCTCTTGGGGGGCTAGTTAGAGCATAGCAGATGTGGCTTTGCATTCATCTCTACAAAACAGAAGACTGATTACATCCCCTGCCTTCTATCAATACCTGACACAGGCTATGTGAGTAGAGAGGCCACGAGATGCAGATCTGCTCCTGAGTTCTTGCTGTTCTTGCTGTTCATATGTGTGCTGTTTATAATAACCAGCCAGAGCATCATCTCCAGATTGTTTGCAAAGAAGTTGGTGCAGTGTGCAGGGACAAGACAAGCCACAGAACCATCGTGGTTTTGAGCATATAGAATGCAAGTTCTCTGGAACACTTGTGTGACTAGGTTGGTTTATATCATAAAACATTTACAAGTGAATGGGTTTAGAGAGTGGTTAAGTATTCATTCGTCATCCTTCTCTTATTGGTAGTGGGAAGTTTCCTGCTAAGAACTGGGTGAGGCACTGCCTTAAAGAAATGTTCACAAGCAACGTGAGAGATTCTTGCTTTTATTTCTTCTGTGTGGGAACTCTGAAGTCTGCAGCTTAGACTGAACTTCTGCAAAATCCACACCTCAATCACAGAGACATAGCTTAATCTAGGAGGTGAAAGGACCCCAATTTGGCTTGACTTGTCCCAGTCTTCTGTCTTCTGTATCTGTTTTCAGGCGCTCTTGTAATACTTCCTATGCATTTTTATCTTTTTAATTGGACTGACTTTTTGTGGAAGATTTAAGCCTCAGTGGTTTAACTTTCCTGTCTGACTAACAGCACAGAAAAATGTTAAAACTTGTTACTCTTTCTTTTTGCTCACCTTGGCATGTAAGGAGCAATAGTTTACCCAGAGAAAATCTGGCAAAGAAACTACCTTGATTTCACATAAAGTCTTTAGAGAGTTATGGTGAAAATGGCTTTTGATTAGTCAAAGTCAAAAGCCCTTGAAATCCTCATATGTACAATGTAAGAAGTGGAATCCTTATCTTGCAGCTTGTCATCACAGCATGAATGTGAGCTCTGGGTAGGTCTTTCACTGGCTTTGGAAAGGCTTTGGATCCGAAAGCTGTTCTTAGGAAAAAAGGCTTCTGCTGTGTGCTGGTTTACTTGGCACCATGGTCTTTCTCTGACTCACAGGCTGAGACAGAAGTCCACTGTACATCTCACACCCCACTCAAATATGAGCCTTCAGTGTGGAGCAATGCTCCCCTCAGCTCATGCTAAGGTTGGGGTCTGCTTGCTGCACTTCATTTTGCAGCTTGAAGTTTTATTTCTACTTCAGCTGGTGAATTAAGTCTCCTCCTTCCCCTGCCTCCTCTTCCCCTAATTCAACACTAAGAAATTACACTAACTTAAAAAGATACTTGTCATCCAAAATACCACAGCCATACTGTAGCTCATCAAATTTACATCTCCAAAGTAACTAATTCTCTAGCCCACTGATGACAATTTTTCAGTGACCATGACCAGATGGGTGTTTGTGGGCCCCTAGGGTACCTCTTTGCACTGTGCTTTAGGGAATGGCCATAATGTTCAGCTCCTCTTTAGATGTGTGTCCCTCTAAAAGCCCAGCTCTTGTAGGTAGTTTTATTGTGGTGATGCAGAAGTGGTTGCAATCAGAGCTGCAGAGCAGCTAAAAACCATGTTGTGCTTCTTGGGTTCTGCAGGGCTTCCACTGCATACTCACATCTGTTTTGTGCATCAACAGGTCAAGCTCTTTCCTCGCAGTCTGGGCTCTGGGGTTTCAGCCCAGAGTTGCTTCCTTCTGCAGCAAAGCCACCAGCACCACTTCCCTCTCATGCAAAATGAGTGTATTCCCAGGCTCGCTTCATTCCCTGCTGGGAGAGTTGATGAAATATTTCAATTTTAACAATAGGCAAGTGGGTTTAATCATTGGCAAAAAGTGAAGTCAGATTTCCTAGGGCTTTGTCTGGTGGTCAATACAGGGAGGTTTTGTTGGGTTTGGGGTTTCTGGTGTGTGTTTTTTGTTTGTTTGTTTGTTTTTGTTGTTGTTTTGGTTTGGGTTGGGTTTTGTTTGTTTGTTTTTCTATTTGTTTGTTTGTTTTGTGGGTTTTTTTGTGTGTGTGGTGTTGGTTTTGGTTTTGTTGTTTTTTTTTGTTTGCTTAGTTTGTTTTGTTTTGCCAAAACTTTCTTTCCCCCCTCATTATATAGAGGCTGCAATGCAATAATAAGCATTAAAATCCATTAAATAATAAGCATTAAAATTAAATTAAAATACAGCAGAGAGATCCCCTGATGGAGGGATGGATCTCCTGATGGCTAATAAAAAAGCCTACTCCATTGATACTTCTTCAAGATCCTAGTTTTATAAATGTTCTCATTAAGATTCTCTTAAATCTGGTACAAGATGGACCACTTCTTGCACTCTTTCCTTCAAAGACCTGGCCACTAAGTGGCATAAAATTTGTAGGAATTGAGTATTTTTCTGAGCAGCTGTCAGCAGTGGTATAAAACTGGCCAGTTCCAAAAGCAAAGAGAATATGGATATTGTAGAGGAAGAGAAGGAAAAGCATGCTATTAAAATCTTCAGAGCTGTCTTCCACAGATAGTAGCACCTTCTGCTGAAATCTTTGTAAGGAGAGATGGGAACACAGCATTCAAACACAACTACAGTGATCAGACCCCAAATAAAGGCATCTTCACAATTCTTTGAAGGTTTCTGTACATACACTATAAAGATGCAAGTGGGAAAACATACTCCTCTTAGCTTATGCTTGAGAAAATGGCTCAGTTACTGCAGGTCCATCTCTCTTTAGTGGCTTACATTTCCTGTCCTGTTCCCCGTGATCTCACATTCCTAACTAGCACCATCACATACACATCTTTTACAGAATTGTTTCCATTCAGTGACTCCCTGAAAGTTTTATCAGGCAAAAAGCTGCAGCATCTGGATGTGGTTGGCATACAGACCTTAGTCTCTTCCTACTACAGCTATTCTTTGTCCCATTCCATCTCTGGTACCTGTTACGGGCTGTGGGTATGCCTCCTAGTGCTGCTTGAATCCCAAGCTACAAGGCTTTACAGAACCATCCAAAGCAGTCCAGTAATGTCCTTTTACTCTGTGCTGATCACATGGCAATTTCAAATGACTTGAGCATTTCACATTTTTGTGTAATCTCTTTAATGTGAGGGCACTTTGGGAGCTCTCAGATTGCAGAGAGTTCAGGGTAATTTTAACTTGTTGGAACACTACAAGTTTCCATAGATCTGAGCATGGAAGTTTGTTGGGGCTTGAAGCATATACAGTACTTGCCTGGGAAGTGAATGGTCGGGGAGGCAGCAGGTTTATTTACCGTTCTTCTAGAGCAGACATTAACTGAATAAGGACATTAGTTGGCACCTAATAGCTGCCTTGGAAAAATTAAGGTGGAAATGTGCCAGGGAGAAGAGCATATACTCGTTTGTAAAGGTGACATTTCGAATTGGACCGAATAGTGATGCTATCTGTGAAAGTGGATGTACCTATTTGATGGACAGTTGGACGTCATTTTACAAGGTTACTATTCAGTCATGTTTTATTGGCAACACCTTGACACACAGATTATTATGCAAACACTCTGAAATGTTTATCTGTGGTTTGACATTGCTGAATCTATAAACAATTATAATCTCTCTGCCTCTATATCTTTTCCCAATCCTGGGAGTTGTAAAATGTTACAGTAAAAAAGCTATTTTGGTGTGTCAGGTCCCCACCCTGAGTTCCTTGCACACTGTATTTCTGAGTGATTTTTCTGGGGGGGAAATGTTTGGGTCTCTAGTAATCCAGTCAAACTTCTAAAGAATCCATGGATGAACAAAGACATGAAATCATTTCCATAGGAGAAAGAGCTAAGCAGGTGAGGATTCCAGCCTCAAAAAAGTAAGGGCGAGTTAAGAGTCAACTAACTATTGAGTGTCATGGAGCAGATTATCTAGACCCTTCATGCTTGCTTACTCTCAGGAGCTGGAGTATAAAAGTAAATTGGTGACTGCCAAGTGCAGAGCAATCCAGAGGAGTCAGTGTCTGAAACCTGCAGATCTGCGTGTTCTTCTTATCCAAATTGCTTTTCTTGGCACACTGAGCAATTATACTCTAACTTGTTACCAGAGGAAGCTGTGGGTACAAAAAACTTCTCCCAGTTTAAAATTAGGCAATTAATGAAAGATACATGGCTGGGCTACTAAATGCACATTAACATCTTGGGCTTGGGGTCTCCCAGAGCTGGAAAACATTGAAGCCTGGGGCAGTGCTGGAGGTAGGGACCTGGTGAGCCTAATGTGCTGTAACCCACTCCCTTAACCCAAGGATGCCCTTGGTCCCTCTCCCTTGAGCTTCTGTTCAGGGTCACATGGAAGAGCAGAAAATGTAGGAGTTGAGATGTCCAGTTTCAGCTACATGATAATGACACTTGTAAGACACCAGCTCAAAAAGAAACACATTACGATGGTTGAGGTCCTACCATCCTTAAGCAACCTTGCAGAGGGAAATTCTGGTTTGTTTGTTGTTTTGGGATTTGGGTTTTTTTTTTTTGGAAGCTGTATCTGACTGGGCAGAACCTTCATATCCTTTGTCCTTTAGCTGAAGCCCAGGTCATGTTGGTTTTTTTCTTACTTTTGGGAAACCTTGAAGAGAACAAATTCTGAGCCAGACTGAGTCTCCTCTGGCAGACAGAGAAAGGGAGTTTGTAGGGGTATGTGGAATGCCAGGGGCTGAACATAGCAGTGACAAAAAGCAGGCCATGTTGAAATATAATGCTGAATGTATGTAGTCTTGTGGCAGAGAAGTTAATTCTTCCTAAGGCCTTTATTTTTCTGACAGAAGACCTGAAGTCCAGGAGGTTTCTTGGATTTTGGCTACTCCTAGGGTCTGTGCCCATCATTCTTCAACAGTCGTTTCTGACCAGGGAAGACTGGAGCAGCAGACTGGAATTTAGTCAGTGTGATACCCATCTACAGGAAGTGCTGGAAGGAGGATCCAGGAAACCACAGGCCTGTCAGTTTGACTTCAGTGCCAGGGAAGCTGATGGAGCAGATCATCCTGAGTACTGTCACGCAGCACATACAGGACAACCAGATGACCAGATCCACTCAGTGTGAGTTTATGAAAGGCAGGTACTGCTTGATTTGATCTCCTTCTACAACATGGTCACACCCTTAGCAGAAGCGGGAAGGGCTGTGAATGTTATCTCTCTGGACTTTAGGAAAGCCTTTGACACTGTTTCCCATAGCATTCTCCTGGAGAAATTTTATGCTTATGGCCTGGATGTGTGTACACTTTACTGAGTAAAAAACTGTCTGGGTGGCCAGGCCCAAAGGGTGCTGGCAAATGGAGTTAAATCCAGCTGGCANTTGGAGAGAAGGAGGCTCATGTGAGGCCTTTTCGCTCTCTACAACTATCTGAAAGGAAGATGTAGAGAGATGGGTGTTGGTCTGTTCAACCAAGTGACAAGTGATAGGACAAGAGAAAGTGGCCTCAGGCTGTGCCAAGGGAAGTTTAGTTGGGATATTAGGAAGAATTTCTTTACCAAACAGCTTATCAGGCACTGGAACTGCTTGTCCAGGACAGTGGTGGAGGTATTTAAGATTCGTGTAGACATAGTGTTGAGGGATATGGTTTAGTCAGGGACTTGTCAGTGTTAGGTTAATGATTGGACTTGATGATCTTAAAGGTCTCTTCCAATCTTGGAAATTCTGTGATCTGTGGTCATGCTCCATGCTTAGTGGCAGGGCTGGGAGTGCAGGATGCTGCCAGCATCCCTGCCTCTGCTGATGCCTGGGAGAGATGCAGGGAAAGGGAACTAGCCAGACTGAAGCTGATTGTCAAAGTCAGCCTAATTTAATTAGCACTGAACTGGATCATTATTTAATGAGAACTGAGACTAATTAATTTTGGAGTCACAGTATGAAAAATGCTTTATTCCTTTTGAATCCGTAACTAAGCAAGGTGTACGCAGACACTGTCCTCTGCTGCATTCGCAAAGGGTTTGTTCTCTTTCTTATCTCCATCTTATTTGTATAAGCACTTTGTAATCAGGAATTAATTGGTTTGTTGTGAATGTTTTCTATAACTATCTTGCTTTAGAATGATGGACTTTGTCCAAGTATCAGGGCTTTGTCTACCAGAGGACACTGAACAGACAAGAATCACTCTGAAGTGTGGTCACGGGTACAAAAAGAAGATGAGATGCTATGGGATGATGAGGTATCTTTGAACTGCTCTGAGCTAAAGCTGCTTCTGCTCACAGAGTGGCAGGTGCCAGCATTTTGCAATACCAGGTCCAGTTCATTTTCCAGTGTAGACAATTTAGCTTTCACGTGGACTATTCTCACCTTGTCCTGCCAGAGCAGTACAGAGTCATGAAAATATTTAGCTGCCCCTCTCTGGCATGAGGAGATTATGCTTGTTCTTGTTTCATTTGTAGTGGCCCTATATGCACTTGTTTCATCTGTAGTGACCCTATATGCACTGGATCAGAAAAGCTTGTCTGTTTTGTTCCTTACTCCTGTGAGGAGCTTTCAGGGGCTCCAGTGTTTGCAAATAGAAGTCAGCATCTCATTAACTGCAGTGATACTCATTTGCAAGCCATGGACGAATACATTGCATTCTGATGTTTCTGGACTAATTAGTCTTATGTGTTCCTCATTGGCATCAGCAATTAACCCACAATGTTCAATATCTAGCACATCATCTCCATTAGAAAACAAACTTGGTGTTTGAGCACAGCATTTCTCAGAATGCTCTTGATGTATCCTTTTCATGTGCAAAATTCAATGCAGATTGCTTCATGGTTCCTGGCATCTGAATTAGCACACAGCTGAGAATAACTTCACAGGACCTTCCTTATTTTGTGCATTTTGTGGATTCACCCCTCTTCCCCTCACTGCATGCTGATGTACATCGTGTATACCTGTGGGTACATCCACAGGAGTCTTTAAGGAAACCATGTGACATTCCCAAGACTTTTCATCCATGTGCATATGCTTTATGTGGTGAAGCCTGTTGCAAAAGCTCTTTCTTTGAAGGCTGTGGATTGGTAAGTTTAAGTCATTGGTACCTCAGTTTGTCATTGGTATAGCATATGCACTAAAACTTCTAACATGACAGCACTTGATCCATTAATTAAAATTGTTACTTCTTGTAAGACCCAACCTTGTTGGGAAGAAAAATAGGTTATATCGACAACAGATAGAAGCTAAGGCAGTGATAGTGTGTCCCTATTAGAATACTTCCCTGCCACATCTCTAGATTGAAATTTTATTTTATTTTTTTTCTCCTGTCCATGTCTTTGGAGATCCATTCTCATGTTCCAATATCTTTCTAGGATGATAGCAAAAGCCTTCTTCAGAAGGCCATTACAGAATGGTGCATGTTTCAGACCTGTTGCACAAGCAGGGAATGCACTGTTGATGCATTTCTGCTAACCCCAGTTTCTACACCTATGTATTTATCTTTGGAGGAGACCTGTGCTGAAACATGTCCTCTGAGAGTCCCTACAAACTTAACTGTGGGACTCCAGCCTATTCTTTCTGCTGGGGTCTGTCTGTTGCTGGATGCAATCTCTGCACAATCATGGTTCCCTATCTTTCATTGCTTCAAGGCTGCTTTCCTGATCCTTGACAGTGTCATTAATTTTTTTTCTACTCTTACACATCTCTTTCTACACCTTTCAGACAGTCCAGAAACCTTTGATTTTTCTTCAGAAACTCCTAGCAAGAGGCATTCTACTGTTCTTACCTCTAGGGCTCTCTCTATGTTAGCTGGCTGCCAAAATGGCAAGGCAGTAATGGCAAGATTTGTTCTCAGTTTTGTTGTGACTGGAGCCCTAGAAAGCCATGCCGGTGGCTGCACCAGTTGTTTGCATGCAGGGGGAAAACCTTAGTCCATATGGCTCTTGCTGGGAAGAGGATGCTTTCAGAAAGGGGGTGATGATCCCTTTGATCCTTTCCATGTGGCAACAGAAGCAGTGACCACAGGGCTCTTTGCCCTTTCTCTTACCTGTGTCCTAGCTCTGCCCCTTTCCCTGCTCATGCTTCTGCACTGCTAAGAGTTCTTGAGATGCCTCAGGCATGGAGAGATGCTTTGTACTCACCTTGATGTGCCAGTGCAGAGAAGGTGAGGGTGCTGAGGGCTGGAGTAAGAGAGTCTGAGAGCAGGTGCACCGTGGTTAGGGCAAATGACTCTATCTAGTTACTCATCTCAGAGCAGGTCTCCACTTATTCCTCCCTCTCCTTTTCTGGAGAGTTACTGTAACTTGTGTATTTGTGATGCTTTCTCCCCTGCAGGTAGGATGACTTGTTTACTATTATCCAATCACCTGCAAACCACTTGCTTTAGGTCAGCTGCATCATCTAAGGACAACCTGAATGTGCTGCATGCCTTCCCCAACCCAGTTTGCGCAGTTCTTGGCCACTGTGAATTCTTCTACAGTTTATGGATGGTCTGGCCTGAGATGATGCTGGATGCATCATAAGGGATGAGGCACATTCTGAGCATGGAACCTTGCAGGATCAGACCTTGATGATAGGGAGGATGACAATGCAGCATTTGCAGGTGGATGTGAGCCCCTGTCCTGTCTGGAAAAAAAGCTGGTGCTGCCTTGAGTTGTGTGGCTCGGGGTATGTTGGTGCTGGATATATTTTCCTGGGCTTTCATCCACATTTGCATAGCTACACAGGTATTGGTCCTGAACTGAATCTTATCTGGTTAGGGCAAAGCTCTCTACGTGTCTGCTCAGGAGAGCAGGGCAGAGCAACTCAAAATATTTATCGCACACAGGTGCCGAATGTGTCTACAGAGACTAGTTGTCAATCTCATCCAGATTCCTTACCATTCATTTTCATCTTCATCTAGCATCACACATCTTGAGGTCAACAGTGCTGAGATCAGCCAAAATCAATATAATTCTACATTGTTAGTATATTCTCAGTGCAGTGCAGCTGTCCTTAACTTAATCTCCCTGCAAGACGTGTTGAATTTATTGCTTGGCAATGTTCAGTGAATATAGAGTGGTGGGTGGGGAAAATCCTGGCTTTTGATTCAGAATTTGTTCTACATCTGAGAGTAAAAACACTGATGTGCTGACTCAAAGCAAATTGTTCCTGTTTGGACTACACTCTTTCACTGTTCTGCTTTCCTCCTTTCTCTGTGCTTACAGTATTGATCTGGCTGGTTCTGGGTGGATGCAGGAACTGACTGGGTGGCAAAAAGGGAGGTCAGAAACAGAAATCATATTGAAAAAAAAATCATTGATGGGAAGAAAAGTAAGCAAGTTTTTATCCATTTATATAAGGATGGGTGTGTATATGGGGGAATAATTCAAAGGAAGAAATTGTTTCCCGTTTAATTTAGCTCGTGAAAAATGCCACAGTGAATTATTTAATCTCTTTAAGTGGATCCCCTAGTCTAGCTTCCTCGAAGGCATTTGTTCACAGTATCTATGTCAGTCTCTTAACACAGGGAATGCTGTTCACAATGCCGACTCCTGTGCTAACAGGGATTTCTGCATACCTGTTCCCCAGGCTGCTTGCTTGCTTGAGTATTCCTCAGGGCATGAAAAGTGGGAAAGTACCAGAAGGGGAAAGATATACCTGTAGCCTGTTAATTAAACCCAGAATAATACCTTGATGGCAATAATTTTACTTAAGTCAGTGAGAATTCTGTTGTGACTTAAATAAGGACAAAGTTTCAGCTCAGATCTGAATCCCATGTGTCTTGTTGATCTTTTTGTGCAATTTGGACCTCTGTTTTTATTTGGATTTTTACCTTCAGGCTACTCTCTTATCCATGGGCTGTCCTTGAGGGTGTTGGCTCTGGTCACTTCTTAGATGGTTAGATATTAGTGAATGCAACTTCAACATCTAAACCAAACAGGTGCCTGTGTTAGAAAGGGAAGCCACCTGTTTCCAGGACTGTTGTAGAGATAAGTGAGACTGTGGCTTGCCTGAGGACAAAGGGAGCTCCACATATGGCTCTGGAAAGCTTTAGGAGGTCTTCTGAAAATGCTAGACTTTGGTCTGCTTCTTTCTTGAGGCGGAAGCAACTGATGTTATTCTCCTGTTGCTTTACTTCTGGGTTAAAGAGGAACTAGAATGAGAGACTAGGACTTCCTGGCTTTAGCTTTGGGACTAACTTCAAGGAAATAATGGAGGAATCTTCTTGCCACACACGGTGTCTCCTGCAGAGTTAATCTCAGTGTCCATATTATCACTTTGTGTGATATGTAATCACCCAGATGCTAGAACATGCAAGCATGTAGTTATGAGTGCCTTGCTCTGATGCCAGAGATAAATGCTATGACTCTGGACTGTATTATATTCTCAGAACCAAACCACTCAGCAAACATGCCTCGTGATTCCACTCAACCCTGTCATAATGATTTTAGAAGAAAACCACAAGAAACGTGGTGGTTTTGGGCCTTTGACAAAGCACAGCAGAAGAGCACGGGTTGATTACTTCTTTTTAAAATTAATTTTAACATTACATTCAGAGTGAAAGTCTGGGCATATACCTAAATGGACTGAATGTAAAGAGGGTCTCACACAGATTGTGGTGAGAAACCACTGGATTTCATCTGAAAACTTAGTGTGGATGCAGAAGATAATTTAAAATATAACTATATGAAATTCCACCACAAAAGCTGTATGTTCTTCTGGGTTACTCTAACATTTCTTAGATCTTTGCAGAAAAAAAAAAAAAGGATGAAGCTATTTTTCTTGATACACTAACAAATAGAAACATTCAAACTCCAGGTCTGTAAATTCAATCTTTGATTCTGTCCACTTTCTTCATGCTTTCCCCAGACATAAAGAAAAGGGAGCCGATGGGATGGATGTACCTGAAAAGGTGACACCTTCCCCTTCATACCTGGGTATGAATGCAATTGCAGATAGCAGCTCTGAAACAAAATCTTTTTGTGATGATTAACTGCTCTGGAGATCACTGGGCATCTGGCTATTTATTATTGGTCATGGGATTGCCTAGGCCAGTGGTGGTGTGCATCATTACAAAACACTGGGCAGTTGTCCAGGTAGTTTGTGTAGGCACAAGTACACCCTATAGCTATAAGTCTGCTTGAAGCCCTGGCCTGGTCAGTGCTGTGGCCAGGGGAGGGAGGAGGTGGTGGTACCATTAGGCAACTGAAGCTGTCTCATGACAGTGGGTAGAGCTGTTGGGAAGGTGACTGAGGGGCTCCAGAGTCTGCAGCGAGTTTCCCCTCTTGTGTTATCAGTTAATGGGCAAGGGCAGCCAGTCTCAGCTTTGCAGGGTGAGTTGGTAACAATGCTCACACTAAGCAAGCTGTGCTGCATAGTAACTCTGGCTGGCTAGAGTGCTACCACACCTTCGTCCAGCCTTTCTTCCTTCCTGGCTACTGCACTGAGATGATTATTGCTGCAGAAGGCATAAGTGGGACAGGGTGAAGGCTTTGTCTTCAGCAACTGCCACTCACAATATGATGTCTAAAGACAGTCTCACCTTTCTTCATATTGATGAGACACTGGTCCATGGAGTGCTACAACTGAAGCACTTGCAGGGGCTCATCCTAGTAGGATGTGTGTGGTGTGATAACCACAGCAAGAGGAGCCAGGTGGGCAGCTAGAGTTGGAAGCACCTTTAGCCTCCACAGAAAAAAAAGCTTAAAGCTTATCTGCCAGAGTCTTTCCAAATGCTGTAACTTCTGATACTTCAGGGTATGAGCCTTTAGAAGGTGAGCTGAATTGCACACCCCTCTCTGAAGCTTGTATGGCATCAACAACCTCTGGGCTAGAGGCCACCAGCAGGTAGCATTAGTGCGGTCCTCTGTGCCCTGGTAGGGGGAGCTTTGCAGTCCCTCCAAGTGGTGTGAAAGCTGATGCAGCAAAGGCCTCCTGGGTTTAATAATGACAGCAGGCTTCATGTGCAGAGTATTCCTTCCTCTTCCTCAGTGCTTTAAACAAGAGTGCAAAGGATCCTAATGAAGCCAACCTTGCACACCATAGACTGAGCTCTCAGATCTCTTTAACGGTTGGAATTGTGAAATATTTGTTGCATCTATAATTAGGGAGTAGAACAGATGGCTAGAACTTAGTTATAATTAAAGTCTAATGCACAGTAAAATAACCCAGTGCAGCCTGTGATTCAGCAGCAACCAAAGAATTTTAATTCTTTCTTTGCTGGGTTTAAGCTTCAGTTGTAGGAACTAGGACTTCAGGGAAAGTCTGTTGCATCACTTTTTACACAGGGACATGGCTCTATATTAAAGGACTGTGTGGAAATTTTTGATTGCTATGTATTAAATTATATTGTGTGGTCTTACCTTAGAAACTTGAAATCATGTGTGAAAAAGGCATGTGAATTGTTTTAATGCCACAGAATCTGCATGTTGTAATCTGTTTTAGAAGAGAATTTCTTAAAGCCTGTCTGCCTAGTAATTGATTGCTAATGCTTTAGGATAAGTTATTTGGAAAGAGGCATTAATTAGGTGCTCTTAGACAGGAACACATTTTATTTCTAAAGCTGTTTTAAATGGCATTATCAGTAATAGCATTTAGTGTGTATTTAAGACCACTTTCAAGTATGGATGGTTAGAGAACTCATGACGTTAGAACTGGAAGCAATTGAAGAAGCTTATCATTTCATGGGAGATGGGGCTTGACATTGCCTTCATGTCAATTACCCAGTGTTTACTGTGCATTACCAGCATATAGGCAGCTCATAACTGCTCAGTGGTTGACGTGTGACAGCATCCCATGCATTTTGATTGTCCCTCTGATGCTGTCTTAAGTTGCAGTGGATTTGGGTGCAGGACATGTGTATGGTAGGTAGGCTTCACAGGATTTGCAAAGCTGCTACTCTTAGCAGAGTTAATTCAGACTGGATGTTGCCTGGGAATCTTTGAGCAGGAGGTAGGCAGTGTTAAGGTTTCTGAACTAATGCTGTTTGAGCAACTTGTACCATGCTTTGAAGCCTTTAAGAATCATACAACAGTTTTGGTTGGAAGGGACCTTAAAAATTACCTTTTTCTGACTCCCCTATCATGGGCAGGAACACTTCCAACTAGACCAGGTTGTGCAAGGCCCCATCCAACCTGGTCTTGAACATATCCAGCGATAGAGCATCCACAGCTTTCCTGGGCAATCTCTTCTAGTGTCTCACCACCCTCATAGTGAAGAACTTCTTCCTAATTTCTGATCTGAATCTACCCTCTTCCTGTTTGAAGCCATTACCCCTCATCCCATCACTACATGGTTGGCATGAGCTCACCTCTCAAGGCTGTCTGTGTTCCTCTGGAAGAAAGGTGAATTAAAAAAAAAAAAAAAAGACAAGAATGCTTCCCTGTACTGCACTTGTCTGAAATGTGGGCCTAGGGGCTAAACTACCATTGCTCTCCATGGTTAGTGCACCCCTGTGAGACAGAGCTGACCTCTGCTTTCACACCCACAAGACCACAGTCTCTAAGTGAATTTGGAACAACCCCTGGCAAAGTCTAGGGAAAGTTGGGGGCTGCAGAAAGATTATGAAAGGCAGAATTTGTCTCACTCAGCTCTTGGATGGATGGTAATAGGATGAGGAGTGAGGGGACCTAACTCAGCTTCGCTAAAACTCGTGCTTGCAGGACTTTTCAGGAAAGCTGTTAGGCAGGAAAATAAAAAAGCTGTCCCCCTCATCCTTATCCCTACTCCCAGAGTTTTTCTGACCTGCCACCCTATGAGATGACAGCAGCAGTGCTCAGCAGTAAGATTTTGCAAAGAAGTATCCCTTGAGCACCTCGGAGTGAGCCCCACGAGTACTGGTGGCCTGCCCAGCCACCCATAACGTGGTGGTCAGGATCACCAGATGGCACTGTTCCGCCCACTGGCAATAATCCGATTGCTGAGCAGCAGATACGGGCTGCCTCGAAACACGTTACATCACGGAGGGTTTTAAGACATTGTTTCTTGGAAATCACCTGTTGGTTGTCAGTCTGCCCACTGTGTGCTGCACCTCGTACCGGCATTGCTGCCTGGGTGAGGTTTCGTCCCCTAGAAGGAGGGACTGGGTTTCTGCAGGTGGATTGTCTCTGTGTTGGTACCTCTTGCTTGGTTGGTGTTACCCAGATGGTAAGCTGCTTCTGGCAGATCTGCTTCCTAGTGAAGAGCAATGCTGGCTTCTGCCATCCCATGGCAATGGGGAAATTCTTCTGGAATGAAAATTGAAGGCTGAGTTGAAAGCTTGGGACAGAGGGTTAATCTTTTGCCTGCTTCAAGGGTGCAGTGTATGACGTGCTTAGGTTAAGTTACAGCAGAAATTGTTTCACTTTGGAAAAAGTGAGGTGCAAAGTTTTGATCGTATCTCATATGAGGTTTTGTTTTATTTTCAAGGATGCATATATGGGCTATTAACATCAAAGTGCAAGGATGAGGGTAATGCAAGAGACTCTTCTTAAGTTATTATATTCTCCACAAAGACATGAAACACTGGCTCTTCAGCTTTCCTGAGCTTTGCTCCAAGAGAGGAAAAAAATTTTATTAACTTTCACATGTTACTTCAGTGGCACCAAACACTTATGTGCATGTACTTTACAGTCACTTATTAAGTAGATTTTGTGTTCCATCCTGAGGAGAATGCACTGACTAGCAGAGCTAAGCATGTCCCCTCCTCACTGTTTTCAAAGCTGTAAACCTGGAAAAGGACCCCGTGGCCCTAAATGCAGGTGTTGTCAGGCTGTACCTCCAGCACAGTCAGGAGGGCAATTACTACCTCTGTGAACACACCCACATGAATGGTAATCGGTGTGAGCTGGGTACTGCTGGCTGGGGAGGTGTGGAAGTGCAGGCTTCAGCAGAGGATGTGCAGGTTTGCAACCAGGGTTTCCATTGCTTGTGGTTAATGCTTTGGGGATTTTTATTTTAATTGCTACTGGTTCTTGAACTGGCTTTAATCCCATTAGTTCAGGTATGCCTGCAGGAGCTGTGCTTGCACCTCAGACGGCAAGAGAGACATAGCCTTAATGCTGGGAACTAGAGCCCTGCCAGCCAAGCAAGGAACTTTTGTTGTATCCTGTTTGGAAATGAGAAATTCTTTTGAGACTGATGCTTTTCTATGGAGGATTTATTTTCTGAAGCTGCTAAAAGGCCAGAGTGGTTTCTGCTTGTGCAAAGTATGCAGGAGATGGAAAATAGCAGGGGATGATAGCAACAACAAGATGTTGATAGGATTCAGCTCAGCTCTGACTCATAAGGAAGAGCTAGAGGCAGTGAAAGACGAGTGAGGCAGCAATATTCAGTCTACTGCAGTCCTGTGTCCTCCATCAAGGCTGACAGTAAAGCCATCCTTGCTATTGACTTTCTCTCTGAGTGAATCCCTCCATACAGAAAACTTCCTGAAAGCTTTCACCTTGCTTCATGTAAAGCAAACCTCTTCTTTCATTTGCTTCTGGTCTTGTGCTGCTGGATGTCACCAGCACTTGAGAAACCAATATCCTCGAAGTCCATGCATCAACCCTTGCAGCTTCTGGTCTGAAAGCCTGGGAGATGGGAGAAGAGCAGTAGAAAATTCTGGGATGGGTCTGGGGTGAGAGGATGAGTGTGAGCCTATGCTAGAAAACTGAAGGGAAACTGCATGGTGCTCTGAGTCCTGCTCTCCCCTGCCACCCACTGCACTGCACAGCAGAACCAGGGCAGGCCTTCACCCATGAGGATGTGGTCACCAGGATTTCTATCCCCAACCCAGGCCTGACCCTGCAGGGCAAGATGACATCGTGTGTATTTGTGGTGTGATTCTCACCAGAATGCCAGACATGTCGCGTGGCAGCTGTGTGGGGTGGCCAAGCCTTCCACCTACACAGCTCCTGCCACCCCTTTGATATGCAATCCTGACCCCATGGCGGGGTGTTGCCACCTGTCCTGGGGCACTCCAGCCTCCAGCCTGGCTTTAGCCTTGTCTCTGTCCTGTTATGTCTCGGGAACGCATGGAGACAGTGGTGCAGCTGCACTGACATCATGGAGGGAAATTCCCTCTGCCTGGCAGGTCTATCAATCCCTCCCTGCCTCGGGTGGCAGGAGTTTCCTGTGGGAGTTGCAGGGTGTCCTGCCAGCTCTTGAGGACAGGGCAGGCTCTACTGGGACCAGAGCATTGCTGGGGAGTTGACTACAGGAGATCTTCCTTTTGGCCTTTTTTTCTGGTTTATCACTCCAGTCAAAGCTCTCTTTGTCTTACTTTCCTGACATGTACATGAATATAGTAACACTCGGGTTTTTCTTTTCGATGGCATGCCAGGGAGGTGGAGCAAAATTCCAGTTTGGAGTGTTGGTGTTTTGTTGTTGGTCTCAGATCTGGTTCCTTTTGCTTCCTTCTCATGGAAGAGCCTTGGTGTTCAGTAACAGCTGAGAGAAGCCTCCCCAGTATTCATATCTGCTCTTCACTGATGGTAGTGCCCTTACAGATAGTTTTGTTTAACTCTCACCAGTGAGAAAATGGAGACTGCAGCTTCCAAAATGCATGCTCAGCTTCAAGCCTCTTTTCATACTATCTCCTTCTGGTTATGTAAAAACAAGGGGCAAAACTTCCCACTGCTCCCACTTCTAGGGAAACAATAGACCCTATGTGGCCCTCAGTGGTGGGAATATCTCCAGAAGATATCCTGTACTGAGGTTTTACTATTGGACTGTGATGTAGGAAATTGTTTAGGAGGATCCCGATGAGAGGGGTCAGTGAGATATAGAGGTTGGTTCATTAGAAGTAAAACCAGCCTCAGGCAGGGTCTCTGGCTTGGAGCAATTCCAAGGAAACATGTTCAGGTGGCATTTGCAGTAAGCCCAGGGCACAATCCCAATTAGCCTGTTGAGATGGGTGCTCTGGGCTTGCTTCTATCACCAGTCTCTGCCCTGGGACCTGGGAAACAGGAAAGTCTGGTGCAAACAAGGGAAGCCACTAAGTGTCCTGTGGGACTTGAAAGCTTCCATAAACATGTGGGACAACTGGAGAAGAGTAAAAAGTGCACTGTTGGAAGTTGTGGGGTTGGAGTAGAAAGGGAATTAGTGAGACACTCCTGTTGTAGCTGTTCTGGGTGTCTGGTAGTTGCAGAGGACTATGGCATGTCCTGAGAAACAAAGACTAAAAAGTAGGTGATGGTGAAGAGGGAGAACATGGAAGACTTCAACTTTACTTACTGTGTAACCAGTCTTACAGCTCTTGTCAGCTGAGTCTCTGATGAGACGAGATTCTTGGAACACTCAAGAAGCAGTTTGAGCCTCATGAAACCATCCATCATCCCTGCAAAGGAAAACACCAAACTGTATTTTTCCTTTCTGGGAGCGGATGATGGTCTGTCACTATGGATGTGACAAAGGAGACACCAAAAGCAATCACACAGTTCTGAAAGTAGATCGTGTTGTACTGTTGAGCAAGGCTGGAATGGTGACATCTCCGTTGTTCTTTCTTGCTCTGCATAACAGTTGATGGGCAACATGAGGATAATGCAGAGCTCCAAGCGCGTGGTGTCATATGCAGACGGCAGCTTGAAGCTGGTGTGTATTTTAAAGTCCAGAGTTGTTAGTACCAGTATGTTCAGATTTAGCTGGAGGAGAGGGATGTGGGGAGTGGTACATTAACACACCTCTGTCAGTTTCTTTTAAGATATGCTGGACTGCTTCTTCACAGAGGTGTCACCGGTCCTGGGTTCAGACTTGGCCACTGGTGACCAAGCATGCCTTGGACTGCAGTCATTGCAGCTGCATCCACTCAGTGCTGTCTTGGAGCGGCTACCTGGGTTCAGTCCCTCATGTCCCCATCAGCAGCTCTGGGCTCCTCATGCAGGAAGTGCCAGCATGGAGGGGCTGGGGTATGAGTATCCCTTTTTTCTTCTTTCTTTTTATTTTTTTTCCTTTTCACTGTTTTATATTTATACGAGAGACAAAAGGTGCTGGGGAAATGGAGAAGACTGTGTGTAGAATTGTAGTATTTTCATCTGTTAGCTTATTTTAAAGTTTGCTGTTCTCCCTGTCCCTTGTCTCTCGGTACGGAGAGGAGGTTTGTATAAGCCAAAAGCCAGAAAACTGACACTTCTGGATTGGAGATTGGCTGGAGGCAAAACGCAAATTGTTATAAAAGCTTTTCCCACCGTTGCAGCATTTGGGTAGATTCTCCAAAGTCTGTGAGGGTGAAACTCCTGTTGCCTCTTTCCTTTCACTGAAGTTACTGAAAATTTGTCTTTCCTCTGCTTGCTGCTGTTCACAGAACTACTAAACCTTATTACCTTTGAGACCTTTAAACATCTATAATGCTCAGCTGAAATTGGAAAACGTGCTGAAAAGGGACACTGGGACACGGACACTGTGTATTTCTCTTCCCTTAGATAGCCAAGCTAAAGACATTTTATTGCAGGCAACTATTTCCCTCTCTTCAACTTTTTTAACAAAAAATCCCCAAATATCCCACAGACTTCTTGCTCTTAAAAGAAATTCATTTTAACTTAGAAAAAAAAAAAAAGAAAAAAAAAGAAAAAAAAAAAGGAAAA
>VWZY01003511.1:923-27298 GCA_013399075.1 Chloroceryle aenea
TGGTCCCAAGTACACTGTTGGCTTGTGGTTACCTTTGTTGTTCACCAGGTCTCTTGGGTCATTCTCTGTAGAGCTGCTTTCCAGCAGGTCAGCCCCTACCCTGCCAAAAGACAAGTGTGGACTGAAGTCTCATGAGACTTCAGCTGTGTCAATGTTGGAAACAAATTCTTGAATCAGATGAGGATCAAGCCTAGTGTCAAGCTGTTTGCTTTGGGAAAGTGACCCTTCATGAGAAGGAAGGTGTGGAGAAGGACAAGGTTTAAGTTAGTTAATGGGAATGGGGGGGGGGGNATGGGGATGGGGGGTGGAGGAAGAGGAGATGCTTATGAAACTCTTATAATCTTTTTAACTACAAGTAGAAAATACTATAATTTCCTTTTTTTTGGGTGAATTACTTAATATTGCTTTTTCCTTCCCAGCCTCAATATTAAACTGTCTGAATAAAAGCAGTGTATCCATCCCTAGGATTAGTCCTGAACATAGACAGGCTGATACTTCATCCCAAAAATACACTAGAGCCTTAGGTGTGCTGGGGGCTGCTGGCAGTGTTAGCTGGTTCGGTGTGTCCTCAGTCTGCACTCCCTGTATGTGTTCCTGGTGACACCTGCCTTGCCTGTGTGACAGGCTCTGACAAACTGAGAAAGGTCTGGCTTGGCTTCTGTGTCAGGAGAGAAGCAACTGGAGGGCATCGCTGTGCAACACTGTGCTGTTTGTGTCCTGGATGTTTGTTTTCTACCCCGTCTTCAGGGGTCTCCAGTTAGCATGGTTCCTGTTCCATTACATAAAAATAGTGGGTGCTTAGACTCCCCGGGGTAGGGGAGAAACAACCAACCAAATAAAACCCAAACATGTCATCAGCTTTCTCTGACTTCCTTTGTGGAAATCCAAAATAGCTGCTCAAGTTAACACAGAGGTTAGAACAGATGGCTTGCTGGCACTTCATGTTATTTCCAGCTAAGCTACTCTGTGAAATCATTCTCTTTAGATGCTGAGAAAAATCCCAACCATATTGTGATGCTCTGATTTTTAACCTGCTAACTAGTGGCACTGTGTAGTTCTGAACAAAATAGGTTGAGGAAACAATTGTCTGTCACAAATTTCAAGGCAGTAATGTGATTTCTGAGGTGCTGAGATAGGAGTAGTGGATGGGAGGTCTTAAAGCTAAACAGTCAAAGGAGAGGAAAGTGACACAGATAGGGGGAGAAAGGCTTCTTAGCTGTTGTTTGAATGACTTTAACGGGGCAGAGAGTTGTGCAAAGTCTTTACTGTCTGTAGGGAGACATCCAATGCACCTACTCCTCCCAAGAGTGTGGACAGGCAGATGAGAAGAGAGCATTCCAGCAGTGGGGAGCCTGGAGGAAGAGCTCTTGGGTCAGGCTTGGCCATGAAGGAGGGCCACATGCATGCTGCCATCTAACAATGGTGATGATCTTGGTTTAAGTCCTGAATAGAATCTGAAGACTTTAGTCTTACTAGATTGAGGTCAACACTGAAGATTCCAGAGGTGGAAGGAAAGCTATGAAAGCTACTGAGTTGTCATCAGCAGATTCTGCTTTGGAAATATCTGGGCCAAATTCTCTGACTGTAAATGGACATAGTGCTGCTGATGCAACTTATTCTTGCTTATGTCATCAGAGAATTTAGCTACTTTTGCTTGCATGCCCATGGAAAATACTGGGGAAAAGCTGTGTATCTACATAATCTGTTCTTGCATTTTAAGTAGAAATGACTTAGGATGGTATCACAGCACTGCTAGGAAGATAAATACCTCACCAAGATGTACACCACTGCTTTGCAGAGCCTCTATAGGATGACTTAAAGATTTGAAGTACTGCTAAGTGAATTATGCAAAGGCTTAATACCTCAGATGTCTTGCAAAATCTAGTTGTGCTTTTCAGGTGTTTTTACTGGGTTTAGAGCTCAGTTTCTAATTCCATCATCAGTGAAGTGAATCAAGTGCATGACATGACAGCCTCATTGATTCTAAAATGTATACAGCTTTATCTGTGTTCCCTTCTTTGTTTTGCCTATACCTCTCCCATTAAATGTGCATTTTCTGAATAACCTAGTGTTGATAAATTTAATGGAAAAAAATATTCTTCTTTGCTCTTAGACAGAGAACCATTTTTGGCCAGTAGTTGAGACATGAAGGTTTATAAGCACTGCAGATCTTTTCCACAGACACCTGTCTAGCCTTTTACAGAGAAAAAACATATTTACTCCTAAAATCTGTTATTGCATAAAGTTAGTCTTTTCCCCTTGCAGAAGTAGATTAGTTCCTACAGCTACTCATGTCATTTTGTCAAGCTCACACAAACAGCAGAGTAAACAGTTTCCTTGTCTGCATACCTTGAAGTCAGCCTGGAGGGGAAATTAGCCTCTCTGCTGAGTCTAATGAGGATGCTAATAGTGGAGTTGACTTGCTAATTCTGTATAGACTGCTAGGTCACAGGAAGCTGTCCTGGATGACACAGGCTTCAAAGAAACTGGAAATTTCTCTTAGATGTGCCTGTTCATGTCAGTGTGGTGTTCCTCTCCCATATTCAAGCTTCTAAAGTTTTGGAGTAGATGGATTTAGCAGTTTGAAAATACAAGGTGCTTCCAAAAGGGAAGGTTATCATGGATACACCTATACATCTTATGTAGAAGTCAGTGTAATATAATCCCTAAAATACCTCATCCTTCTGAATACTGCCCCAAATTGGACATGTTACCAGAAAACAGAACAGATGGACTCAAAAGGAATGCATGGCTAAGACAAGCTCAGGAGAATACTAGCATTAGACATCTCACTTCCTTGTTGCAGGGCATCCTTTCTAGGAGCTTATCCAAGTTTCCACTCCATGTTCCTTAAAGAATGGGATGTTAATCAGTCACTGGCTCTATCTGAAAACGAATGGACACATAACAGAGTGGGTCTTAGAAAAATGAAGCCAAAGCATCTTGATTGAGGGACTTGGGGAGATAGGCTTGGAAAACTCCTTAGCTTATTTTGGCTCTGTATTAATTACTCAGGGATATGAGTATATATACTGAGTCTGTGCTTGTACTCTGTATAAATTACTCAATACAACTCCTGTTTTTCAGTGAAGACACCTGGTATTAATGGTACATGATAGAAAACATGCTTTTGATTCTACTTAGCCAGCATGAGGGATTCAGTTGGGTTGTGCTGCCAACCTATATTTGCCATTAAGAAGGACAAAGAAAAAAAGCAAGCAACTTTTATTCATCAAGCAATAGAAAGATGTAGCTGTGCAGTTGAAAACTGGGTAAACCAAAGTGTAGTTGATGAGATAAACTGTAAGGATGCAAAAATCATGTCAGAGAGGGCTGCACATGAGACACAGAAGCAAAAAATATTGTGTATATCTGGATGGATGGGGAGAATTAGCTGTGTCTTGGACAGGAAGATTACTGGACTGAGATAAAAGATGCAGCAAGCCCATCACTGAGCACAAATGGAAGTGTTATTTCTAGTGAAGAAAAAGAAGAAAAAAGACTTAAATGAGCTGCTGTTACAGCTGTGATTCATTTCTGATTACATGTAGCAGAGAGGTGGGTGTGTATGAAAGATTAAATTGGAGTGAAAAATGAGGATATCTTTCCTTTTTTAAGTTACTTAGGAAATTCACTGTTGTGGAAAGGCTGACTTGCCAGTGCATCCCTGCTTTATTTGAAAGGTAGATGTTGGCCAACTTACTGGTTGGTAGGTGTGCTGACTGGGGTCAGGGGGTAGCTGGGGGTGTATGGCTATTCCCACTGATGTCCTGGTCTTGTCGTGGTTCTTAAACCCTGACTTGCTGCAGCTGCCTAGTGAAAATGGACCACATTTGGTTTGGGGAGAGGGACAAGTTTATAAGTAAGGGATTACTGTTATGTAGTTGTTATTTGGTTTGAGATGAAGTAAAATATGACATCTGAAGGTTTATATTCCTAAGATTTGTCTTAATTCCCTCTTGTCATTGTCTTTGAGATTAAAATAAATTGAGCACTAAGACTTGGAGTGTCTGTAAGTGATCTGTAGCTGTTTTCATGGTGCTAATAGTCCTTTCTTTTAAGGGTAAGGAAAGGAGGTGCTTTAAGTATATCACAAATTTCCCCCATTGGGAAAAGAGTGATGGGTTTTGGAGTCAACGACATCCTGCTCTTTCTACTTGATGGGTTTGTACTTGATAAATAAGGAATGACCCTCTCAAAAAAGGCCTTTATTCATCTGCTTCTGTACTACTGGGTGATGACTCACACTTAAACTGACATCAGAGACTGTCAAACCTCTACAGCAGCCCTCTGTCATTGTGCCCCATGGGGTCTGGGGGCTCCCTGTGGGGGTCCAGCAAAGAAGAGCTTGGCAGCCAGAACCTGTCCTGTAGCCCCCAGCTAGGACAGTTGCAGCTGAGGGCACTGAAGCAGCCCTAGGCATCAGGTACCTCCCCAGGTTGTCAGGTCAGGATGTGGGTCCTGGCTTGGTTGGAACCGTGGCTGGGCAGGCCTGTGGTCAGCTGGAGCCTGGTCCCTGATGGGGCTGATGGCCCTGGGGGCTGATGTGGGACCCTGAGGCAGGGACAGTTAGGCATGGTGGTGGCCCTGGCAGCAGCTCCTTGAAACAAACTCTTTGGCAAAAGTCATGACTTTCTGTAATGCCTTTTCCACAAAAAGAGAAGGTGCTGAGAAGGAATTTGTCAGAGCTTGTTTGAGCTGCTCTTCCAGCTCTGGGCTGGTCTCTGCAGCTTGAGCTGCTGGTAACCAGCCCTCCCCTCAGCCATGGAGAGCCCCTACCATAGAGTACCTGGGAGACAGTGCTGTCTTCTCATTCCCTTTCTATTTCATAGGTGCCCCCTGAGTTCCTTTTTGGTTCCAGTGACCTTTGGCGTTTATTTCTTGTGTATCAAACAAGGTGCCAGCTCGTGGTGGTTTTGGTGCCTGGAGCAGTTGTGCATGGTTGGGAGCTATCTGAGCCTTGGGGAGCTCTGTCACAACCACCATGTTCCCCATCAGACTTAAATCCTTATTTTCTGTCCTAAATCAGAAGCCCATTCTTGAGGCAGGAGCCTTGTCTGCATTACTAGCTCCAAGTTTCTCACTGTGCTTTTTGTTTACACTCTATCTGTTGCAACAAACCTTGCAGAGATTAAAATATACAGCAGGGAGAGGCAGGTAGATGCAGAAACATCTGCCTGAATAAATACCATCTAGTCCCTGTCAGATATTCTCACTGAAAGAGTCTTTACCACAAATGTCTCTTGCTGTCTCCACTTGAATTCAGTCAGGTCTGGCCCACTAGCTCACAAAATGTGTTGCATAAAGATCTGGCAAAAGCTTAAATGTTCTGATGGAAGAATTTTTAGTTTTAATTTAATGAGAATTTGAAACCACCTTCTTGACTAGAAGTGGACTTACTGGATTTCTTTATTAAACTTTCAGATAACATGAAGTTAGGAGTGACTTCATGTACACGGGAGGAAAGGCTGAGAATTTGCAAGGTTCTTGACAGCCTGAAATAGCCCAGCAGGGTGCAAGAGATAAATATTTAGTGTGAAGGCAGCAGTGACTAACTGCAGAAGTGGAAAATGGAGAGGAAGGGGAAGAACTGCTCACGTGGAAGAGGAACTGGAGGTTGAAGCTGAACACCAGGCAAATGTGACTCAGTGTCATGTTGTTGTGAAAAGGCAACCATCCTTCCCAGATCATTTAAACAAAGGCTGCAAGGTTTGCCATGAGGCTGACTTGCCATTGAAGAGAGAGAATCTGGGTCACCAACCCAGGTGAAGAGCCAATACTCAAATAGTGTGGAGAGGACTGAGAAGCAGAAAATCTACTAACTGGACAACCTCCCAGTACTGTGTTTTAAGCTAAGTGGCCATATGGATAAGCAAGGGCTATTATATGAAAGGGCATTATCCACCTTATCTGCTCTGAAAAGTGAGTATGAGGAATAACAGGTATAAATTTAATTGATGAATACTTAGACATGATAGAAACAGTGCAGTGCTGAAGAAAACATGAGGTGTTGTCACTGGAAACCTAAGAACAAGTGGCACTAACATGTTGCAGGAGGCTGACACCTGCTATGTGTGCTGGATGGAGACAGAGGCCAGATCTAAAGGCTTTCCTGAGGTCCCTTCCACCCCTCCTCTCCTCAGTTTTAGATTAAGCTAAATGCAGATATTAGGGAAGCTTAGTGGCAAGTCATCTGTTGGAATGCTGTGCAAAAGGCTTGCTACTTGCATCTCCTGTGTCAGCTTTGGGAGCAGGGAGAATGCTGTGTAGCTAGTGGGAAGAAGCTGTGTGCTTGCAGGATTTCTGATCTGTGAAGGTGAAACCCTCTCTTTCCCTCTGCCCTAGTGAAGTGGCTTAGGCACACTTGACAGTTATGTAGGGTATTGTTCATGGACAGGGTATCAGTTCACTGTTTTTTCACTACTTGGTTTCATCTTGCAAAGCATGCTACTGGTGCTTAGGTCTTCTCTTTTCCTAATACTTAACCCAAGTGTATTTAAGATAGTTGCCTTTTTTTTTCTATTTTTTTCTTTCCCTAAGCTAAAAAAGGAGAAAGCAACAGGTGTCTTTGCAATCTTCTCTTGTAGGAATATGCTTCTACTTCTAGTGGTAGTTCACTGTCTTTTCCAGCTTAGAACCAACTCTTTGTTGACAAATTGCACTGGGTTCTAAGTAAGGTCTTACATTTCCTTGTTCAAAAGTACTAATAAATCACTATCTCCACTAAAGAAAACTAATAACCTGCCTAAGGTTACCTGGAAACCACTGGTTTAGAAGGCAGTTGTGCATCACTTCTCTGCAAAATAAGAGATGGTCTCTGATTTGAGCAGTTAGAGAAAAAAACCTTTCATTATTGGTCTGTAGGATTTATTTTGGCCAACAAATCAAGCTACTATGGAAGGATGGTAAGTCCACTATTGCCCATTACTGTCTCGATCATGTACTCGATTCTAGTTCCATGTTTTAGTAAAAAAATGAAACAACCTCTTTCCTAAAGTCACCTTCATGCAGACAACTCCTGTCTCAGTCAAGGACCTGGGTAAAGAACAGATACAGTACTTGCAAAATAGTTGAATTTCTTAGATGCTTACCCACTAAAGATGTTTCTAATGTGGCTTGTTTATGATACAAATGCTCTGCTTTTATCTTGATGTCCTTATTAGTCTTTCCTCCAAAATATGTTCAGTCTTTGAGTATTGATGTCAGAAGTCACCAAGTCTCTTACTTCTCTTTGAAAGTCTGTCTGCTCAGCTTAATGTATTACCTTGAACGTGGAGTCACTTGGGTTGATGTTATGGGAGAAAACGTGTTTGAGGATTAGAAGGAAATATAAACTGCAAGATCTGATTTTTTAAATTATTTTTTTGTCTCTGCCATAGGTACTGCAGCTTCTGGTGTCCTGTCCTCAGCCTCATGAAATTTATCCCTTTATGAGCTTGAAAAAGAAAGCACAATCCTTGCCCTGACATCTGAAGCACACCTAGGTTATCACAAATCACTGCACCCGAAAAATTGCACTGGCCTCACTTCCTCCTTCATCCCCACTTTCCTTGGTTAAAGAGCATTTTTGATCTTTCTGTTCCAGGCACACCTATTTCTGGTTAAAACCATAGCCAGGAATACCTAATCCTGCAGCCCCATTAGACTGGGGTAAATCCAAACCACCTTGAGCTCTGTTCAGTGCAAATTACAGTGCAAGCACCTACTTGCTTTCTGGGACAGATGGTGGGTGTCAAATATTCAGCTGTGGATAGTTTTGAATGGGTACAGTCCAAGTGGCTACTGAATATGGAATTGTTCTAGGAATATGAAATGGACTTGACACTGCTAATGATGCTATACCAGTTTTTAGTCTTTTCTTTTTGGCTGTTGGCTACCACTCCCTGAATCAATGAAAAGAAACTAAGTGAGCATCAGTTTCTTTCTAAAAGCAGGCATTGGTATTGTAAGCTGAAGCAGAAACATTTGATAGCATTTTATGGGCAGATATTGCAGTTGAGTGAGTGAAAGGTTAAAATAGAAACCTTGCCTTTTTTTTTACAGGCCTTTTGCTAAAAGGTTGACTCAGAAAGGCTCTGAGAATTGACCTGGAGCAGCTTGACATGGAGCTGTGCACGACCAATTGTTCTATTGTCAGCTTTCTTCCCAAGATCCCATTTCCCTTTTATTCCTTCTTTTTAAGCTGAAATGGGCAGCTACAGGGAGAATGCTTCAGCACAATACTTTAATCAGAAAAGGACCAAGAAACAAGTGTAACAAAAGCCGTTAAAAACTTTCCTTTGAAGCTTTTAGTTTCTCCTGAATCCTTCTAATCTGTGCTATAACCTTCTCCTAACCTGCTCTCCTCTGCTACAGCATTTAGTTTCTCTAATTGTATTTCCCTTCCTAGAATCCTTTGCTCTCATAAAAATGAACATTTCTCTTACGTCTTAATGCAGATCCTACTGATACTTCACATTTTAACATCATGTGCTTAGTCATTATGAACCTTCCTTTGTGTATTCTGCTGGGCTCTGCTGGACACCCTGTCTCCACTGTTCCTGTTCAAATAGGCTGAGGGTCATTGGGAAAATTTGGCTTAGGCTTTTTGCAGTTTTTCCCTGCCCCATGTGTCCAGGCCCATTCCTGTGGGAGAAGGTAAAAGTTTTCCAGGTATTGGACCTTCTGCAAAAGGGAGTGTAGCCATTTGACTTGTCCTTGCTGAAAGATGACTCGTTTGAGTTCAATCCTTATTAGCCAGCAGGTTTGTAGTGAGAAGAGCCTGTAGGCTCTAACAGCATCTCCTGCAATGAAAAATCTGGCTGATGTTGAAAGGCAAGAGCATGTGAAACTAGACTATGCCTATTCTTGCATTCATAGTGTCAAGTAAAGATGCCAGCTGGTACTTCTAACATGCCAAAGTGATGGCCCCTGACCACACTGCTCACCCACACCCTCTGCAACTGATGTTCCAGATCTGCTTGTGTGGGAGATGCAATATGTGAACAACTGTTACACCCACCACAACATCAAACTTAGCATTAAAAAGCTGGAAGGATTGTGGTGTGGAGCTCAAAGAAAATTTAAGCTTCAGATGTAACAGGAGTGGTGTTATCTGTGGGTTTGGCTATCCCATGATACTCAGCCTTCTGTCTGGATGAAGGGTGTACTTTGGGGTGCTCAGCTCTTTTGCTGTGTCTTCAAGGACATTGTCCTGTACTTCTCACTACTCATTCTTTTGTACTTATTCCTATTTTTATATTTTACTTTTTTTTTTTACAGCCTGCATCACTTGACATGGTAATTATACCACTAGATCATTTGTTTGGAGCAACCTTGGGCTATAAGAAACATCCACCATCTCACTTCAAAAGCATTCACTTCAGTGCAGTGTTGCATTGGTGTCTAAGAATAATTTGATCACTGCTGCTTAAGGTTAAATATCTGCCTCAAGTGCTCTCACCTGGACTGGAGACTGAGATGTTTGAAGAGATTGCTCTTCTCCATTAACTCCAAAACCATGGTATTGAATATTCCTTAAAAAATATCCCTTTTGATGGTTACTGAAAGCATTGCTTTGTATGAGGAATTTAAATGGCTGACATGGACACATACCTAAAACTTAATGGCAAGTTGTGCAACTAAAGACTGTTACCAACACACAAGTGCCTCTGACTGTTACCAACACTCCCCTGATCTTAAAAGACCAAGTTTGCTGTGTGGACAAAAGGAAATGAATCCTTTTCAAAGCAAACTGGTTATACTGGTATAAAACCTACAGGTAGGTGAGGTGAAGCTGGTTCAAAGGCACACTCAGCTTAAAGTGAGGGTGACCTGAATCTGCTAGGCCACTTCAGTCCTGGATGCAGTTACTGAAGAGCTCCAGGGCAGAGTTCTCCAAACATTTTTGAGCATGCCAGCCCAGTCAGTAGAATTTTTCCCACCATGTACCCTCAAATCTGTATATTTAAAAATTATATACATGCACTACTGTACTAATGACAAGCAGGACTGTGGTCTCTTGTGTCCACATCTGCCAGACTGCTTCAGTCCAGGCCCAGAAAGGGAATATCTGTAGAGGTTTGGGTGTCTCTGTCACAGAACTACCACCCCCAGGTCAAATATTTAGCTGTGATGCAAAGCTGTCCATTCACCTGCTCTCTCTTTTCTCTCCTCCCCAAACAAATAATATTCTAGCTTGCTTAAGCAGGCTTAAGGTTTTGATCACATGAGGTTTTAAACATTCCCCACCCAGCCTTGCTAATAATCTGAAGGCTTTCTTTTTCCAGGGAAACACTGATGGGGATTATAGCACTTAGGACCTAGCAGAATCTGTAAGAAGAATGTAATCAATCCTTGATGTGGAAGGGAAAATGCTCCCTATTCAGAACCACTCACAGTTAGTGAGGAGGAAAGGAGCTGCATGACAGATGATGGAAGAAGCTGATGGAGTTGATGAGATGCAGAAAGCCTATAACCTTTCTGAATTTTATTTTATGACGTGGTCAGTTTAAATAGAGAATGAATGGAGTGAAATGTTGCTTAAAGGAGAGACCTGTGTGAACACAGCAATGAGTGGCCATGTAGAAATGGAAGGGCAATGCAAAGGAGCAAATTTGTCCATAATACAAAATCAACTTTAGCAGTTAAGTCCAGAAGAGTTAGGAAGCAGGAAGCTCCCTGTGGAGATAGAGGTTCTGCATTTTTCTCACTCTTCTTGCTCACAGAGCCAAGAGAGTGGGGAGATGCTTTGCAATCAGAACTTGAGGTTCTCAGATACTCTTTTTCCTGGGCATTTCCATATTCAAAGAAAATGAAGGAAGATTTGGAAACAGCTAAACATTCTTGATGCCAGAGCTGCAATGCTGTTATCCTGCCTGGAGCAGCAGCATAGGCTGTTCTCTCCCAAAGAGCAAGCTGGCAGTGGGGTTTTGAGAAGATCAACACTGACTGAGGCAGCATCTCAGTGAGGACACGAAGGGAGTAGAAAAAAATACCTGTGGATTGCAGGAGAGGAGGCAGAGAATACAACTTGTAACACTTTGATGTCACATTGCACTGTCTTCAAAATGCAGGGGAAAAATCCCCAGCAATAGATACCCTTCACCAGTAGTTAGGGCATACCTGCTAATTAGGTATTCCTTGCCAGAAAGGGTTTAATGGGAAAACTGAGGGATGAAAGTGTGGCTGTAGATGTCAGTAGTGTGTTAATTCACATGGGTCGGTGCTTGGGAGCCAGGCCAAGAAGTGGAATAGGAACCAGGGGAGGTTCATCACTTTTCTTTTTGAGCAGCCATGGGCTGGCTGGGCAGAGGTGCAGATCTTTGTTCTGTGACTTAGAACTGAGCAGCACAGGGTTGGACACAGTCTTCAGAATCCATACTAACATACACTTGATCTCATCACTTGAGTAAAATGCCAAGAGAACAGCAAACCTTGGGGTGTGACACTTTCAAAAATGCAGGAGGAAGGGTGGGGAAAGCAGAGGAGCAGTGGAGCCTGAAGAAGGTCAGGGTCAGCTAACAGCAAGCAGGGGAAAGGTTGGGGATGTGCAGAATGGAGCAAAGGAAAAGGGGACATAGGTCCTCATGCCAGCCTGAGACAGATAAGCCAGATACACAGATGACATGATTAGCCTAAGATAGCAGAGCTTATCAGTCACAGAATAAAGCACTCAGGGAGACTGATTCCCAGTTCCTGAGCTCGGGAAATAATTTGCTTTGGCTCATTGGACAGGCAGTTGGGAAAGGAAGCACCACTTCTGGCTTTAAGCAGCAGTCGGAACTCACAGCCTTTATTTAAATGGGAACTTTTCCAGTTACTTGTCACCAAGTAAATACACTCCTTTATTATATCCTGAACTCATAAGCCAGTCTGATAGGAAAACAGCAGCTTAAATCTTTCTCTCTTAAGAAAATCAAACTGTAAGTAGAGAAGAGCATGCAGGACAGGCTGTGTGCCCAGGGTTTGCAGAACAAAAAAACATATTCAGGAACTTCCTTATTATGATGTTATTAAAACATTACTTTAAGCCTGCCACTGACTTTGCCTATGGCCTCTAATCAGCCACAGGCTTTTGTTCCAGGCAGATTGTCCCAAATCATGGAGGATTTGGCTCTGGTATAGTAATCCAGAGATCTGTTCTGAGCCCTACTGTGAAGACTCTGCTTTTCTTCTCTAAGAGGAAGCTACAGCTGGAAATATGAAGCTCCTGTCACTGATGTCTTGAGCTATAACAGTCCTAATCTGTGGGAACAGAATGGGAATGGGAAGCTATTATTTCTATCGTGATAATGCACAGAAGCCTCTGTAGGAACCCTTAAAGCCAAGTGCTTGGCACTTTGCAAACAGGAGGACACATTTTGCAGTGGTTGTTCCCATGTTGCTAATTTAAATTCACCTTGCAGGTGCATCCTGTGTGATTATACCAGCAGATCAAGGAACTGATGAGCCTGGGGTTTATAGAGTAGAAAGATTTATTTGCTTTGTCTTCCACTCCACTACTTAATATGACCCAGATTTCATCACCAGCAACCATTTCTTTGTGAGCACACCATGAAGTTCTTTGAAAATCTTTACTGTAGGAAATCTCTGATGCTGCTAAGTCCAAAATGAGAAATGCCAGCTACTGCCTCCTCTTATAACCTGAGGTATAACCTGAGCCAGCACGGGGAGCTGGCTGGGCAGAGGTTGCAGGAGTGCTGCTGTGTTCCTGAGCCAGCTGTTGCTCAGGATGAACAGTGCTGAGGATCTTGGTCTGACTTCATGCACTGCTTAGCTCTGAATTCCACTTCTTGTTCAGGCTGTGCAGATAAACTCCCCGAGAGCCCTCCCTGGGGAGACAGTGGTTTGTAAACACGTCTGAGCCACTCTGGTGTTAACATGGGCAGGCAAGTGATAAATCCACCATCTTGCACAGATGACTGCTTTTTTCCTTTTTCTTTTTCTTTTTTTTTTTACATTTTGTTGCTGAAGAAATGCTTTGGTTCCTTAAAATTGAGAAGTTGTGGGTTTATAGGAGTTATTTGGAAGCCTAAGGAGTTGGAGTGCTGTGGAGTGTGCCGTGTACCCTGCATGTGGTAAGAGGATTAGGGCTGTTGATGTGCATCATATATAGAAGACATTTATTGAACTTTCCATCTGCTTGACTATTTTGAGTTCCTGTGTTCAGACAGCCTGTGGCACTGGGTCACTCCTAAGGGCAGGCAGAACAAGGATGGAAAAAGGCAGTGTAACAACAGGGAAAGGAGTAAAAGAGCAAAAAGAAAACAGAAAGCACATAAAGTAATAACTGTGCCTGCAAAGGAGCCCTGGCCCTAGCAAGGATTGCAAATACATCACCTCCACTTGCATCTTAGGTGTCCTAAAAAAAGATTGAGACTTTAATCTGCCCCTAAGCCTAATGCACCAGCAAGGAGTGTGTGGCTTGTATCTGCTTGTCTCAAGGTTTTTGAGGTTGTTGGGGAGGAACATAGAGAATATAAAGAGGGGAAATTAGAAGGTTAAAAGCAGCTGCATAAATACAGATGCATTATGATCTTCTCTGATACAGAAGTGGTGCAGCCTTCAGCGAGGGTGACTGTGACTGAACTGCTGACTTATTCTATTATTATGATCTCTAAAGTGGCAAGAGCTCCCTTGCCTCCTAGTTTGGGGCAATCACAGCAGAGAAACCTCATCTTCCTGGGCAGTTTGTGGAGCCCATCTAGAAATGCATGTGCATGCTTTCCCTCCAGAGACAGGTAAAATCCAAGGGAGGCTGGTGCAACCCAAAGGAAGAAGGTTTGGAAAAAGAACCTAAATATACCTATGGAGCTCCTGGCACCAACCTTCTTGGGCAGATTGAGGTTTTTGAGCTCTTCTAGCTGGGCTACAGCAAGAGCCCCCTGCTCATCAACCTCTCCCAAGAGGGTGCAGCAATAAGTGCTTAGTTAGTGCTGTTCACTGGGGACTAGGTGCTTACCCAAACCACCATTTGTCTTCCCCAGGAAGAGAGGGAAGAAATTTGAGAGACCAGTACTGTAGTTACCTTAGCTTAGGTGGGGTGGAAATTAATCATGAGGAGGTTCTGTACTGGAATGAATGTTCTTGCATGAAAAGGTGGTCTCTAATGTTTTTTTGAACTGTCAGCTTTCAGTTGATTTTTTATTATTATTATTTTTATTTTTTTCTTTAATTACCAGTTTTTGAACAAAGGAGAAAACCATTCCCTCCTGAGACTTGCTCAAAAGCAAGAGGTTCTTTTTTCATTGGCACGTGTGTGCATGTTGCATGCAGATGCAGGAGTTGATGTGAAGGCTTTCAGCATCTCATTACTTGGGTCACTTGCTTATTGACTTTTGTTTACAAGAGATAAGTTAAATGTCCTGATGATTTGCCTGGAAGACATACTAGGATATTTTCCCTTCTTCAAAAACAAAATCCCTCCTTTTGGAGAAAGAGACATCAAATACTGCTCATGCTAATCTAGATCTATTTATATTTTAAATTGCTGGGAATCTGGGAGAGGAAGATATGATGGTGGATTGCATCTGCAAGAGGTGCTAGTGCAGCACAAGTCAACATGAAGTCAGAATGTGGGTCACAGAATCATAGAACTGTCAGGGTTGGAAGGGACCTTACAGATCATCCAGTTCCAACCCCGCTTCCAATGGCAGGGAACCTCCCACTATGGTTGTCTCTGGTTGTCTCTCTCCAGTTTCCAGCTGGACTGCCAGGAGCAGCTGATCTGCTCTGATGGTTGACTTCAGCAAGATGTTAATAGAAAACTGCAGCACGACAAGGGAGTTCAATGGACTATTGCCCTGAAGCTGCTGCAGCAGAAGCTCTGAAGTTCTTTCTTCACTTTTTATGGGCTGCCTGCCAGTGCACAGCAGCACAGGGCAGGATGAACGGGCAGGGCTTTGGTTGTCACCCTAAGCCTTGGGAGGCCACCATCAGACTGAGTGGGAAAGCTGTCTTGTGTTGGCTGGGAGCAGGTACATCACTGGTCCTTCACCTGTGCCAGGTTGGCACGCTGGATTTGCCTCTTGCTGAAGGAAGTTAGGTGAGAATCTGGATCCAGTACCTAGGGAAACAAGCTGAACTGTGGGAAGTTCCTTAGTTTGCTAAATGCTTTGCTAAATTGGACCATTTAGTTTAAATTTTACTGCTTGGTTTACTAAATAAGTTCTTTATTTGACTTGTCATAACCTGGCACTGGCTGATGTGGAGGCCATGGACTCTCTTGACCAGAGGAAGCACAGAGCAGCTGTGCACTGGTTTCCAGTCCTTTTTCCCTTGTCCTTGGCTTGCTTTTAGCTCCAGCTCTTAATTCTCTCTATGGATAGGAGTTAGACTGCAACATGGGGATCACTTTATTGCTGATGCTGTGACAAAAAGACTCCTTTTTAATGCTGGGGGAGGTAAGAGAAAGTGCCCTTTCATGGAAGCCGTTTGGAACAGTTTTTGTAACCATGGTAATTACATGGAGACATTGTCAAAGGCTTGCTTAGAGAGGCTGGAAAAGTGCAGGCAAATCACACTGCTGAACAGCTTGGAATAAACTTCACTGGAACCAAAAGGGGGTGCTGCTGACTGCCCAGGCAAGGGTGCAAAGTAAGTTTCTGGGGGAAGGTAACCTAGCAAAAACTGACCTTATGGTCTGAGAAGAGACCCATCTTTGGAAGGATGATGTCAATTTTCTTCTTTCCTGTGTAAGAAAGCCAATATAGTCTCTGTTTGGGGGTTGTTGGTTGTTTTTTATCTTTAGTGCATCCTTGGAGGTTGGTGCTGAGCTCCAAGCAGTTCCTCATGTTTTGATGAGTTTTTCAGAAGCTTTGGTTCCTATTTTTAATGAAAATGAATAAAATATATGCAGCATAATATCCTGCATTAAAGACCTGGATACTTGCTGCACAGTTCCTAAAGGAGAGCAGGATCTGAAATAAACAGGAATAAAACACAGGAGAGAACTGTTCCATACACTTCAAGCTGTTTTGACAGGCTTGGCATAAGGCTGTCAAACTGACTATGGTTTGAGAATGGTCTGGTGTACATTTCTTCCAAGCCATTAAGAACAGAGCTGATAGGAAAACTGATTTTCTGGCAAGCCAGATAAGCTCCTGTGCTTGCAAATCTTCCTAAAGGAGAACCCAAAAACTCTGAAAAGTCTAGCTTGGGAAATATTAAAACATTGGTTTAGATTTGTTTTTTCAGATCTTTGTATTGGTCTGGACTTATTTGGAAGGATGATAAATTGTTTGAACTGTCACATTGCATCAACTGACAGTGTCCAGGAAAACATGATTTTTGGATGAGTGTATTTTCTGACAGAAATCCTTCATCAGCATTTTCTTAGTTTTCTCTAAATAAGACCCAAAAATCGTGTTGTGTACTTTCAGAAAGTAACTCACCAGGAATATAAAACAGTCTCTAATTGCTTGGGTTTAGGAAGAAGGAATTAATTGGCTTTTCAAACCCTGTGTCAGGGGAGAAAATACTTCCTTCTTGCCAAAAAAGCCCAGGTTCTAGGTAGATTTTTCTTAGCTATGTGTCTGTATACACCACACCTAAATGTGCTATCCTCATGTGTGGCTACAAATGGTTAGGCTTTTGCTCAAAGAGGACAAGAAAATGACTTCTAAATTCTTAAACTGATGCTTCTACCATTCTCATGCTTGACTGAGGAGTACTGGAGTCTGCTCAGTGGCTAATAAAGTTGAATTAACTTCAGTCAACCCTCTCCAAACCATACAGTTTGGATTGGCATGCCTATGGCAATGGCCAACCTATACGTGGGGGTATTTTCTCATGAATCTCCATGAGAGTTTGGATGACAGCACCAAGTCTTTGGCACAGCAGAGCCAAAGGAGAATTCTCTCCCACTGTGTTTTCTTCTTGAACATCTGATTCACCCTGCCCCAAAGGACAATGCTTTTGACCTCCTTTAAGATTTGTATGTTATGTTGTAAGCACTGATAGATTACTAGGTTTTCAAGCTTTCCATCTTTTATTCTGAGTCTGTGAACTCTGAGCTACTGAATGACAGCTTGGGAATCAACCAGGAAAATGGAAAAAGCTAAATGAACCAATTAAAGTTCTGCAAACCAGTTAAGTAAGGAAAAAGCCATTAATTTACTGGGAGTTCTTATTTCTTTCCTAATGTGCAGCTCAGGAAGGCTGGAAACACTGGTGGGATTGGAGCAGAGGGAGGTGTGTGACCAGCAGGGACCTGAGAGAGAAGAGCAGAGATTGTCCGAGGACCCCCAGGGGCTGGCTGAAGGATGGTCACACAGAACTTTCATGTGAACTACTTTAAAACTTGCCAGGTTTTCTTCCATGTGCACGTTTGCTGAGAAGCTGTGTGTGCAGCCTGCTCTCTGGCTAGGCTCTGGACCAGGGAGGCTGCTGCAGTTTTTGCCCTGAGCTGAGTTGAGCCAAAACGAGCTCTGCAATGCGCGCAGTGGAAGGGCGAGGTGCCAGCCTCCACTCCCCAGTCCAGTTTCCAGTCCAGAAGCACAAATAGCTTCCCCTTCTTAGCTTCTGCAGTTATTTTGAGCCTATTTGTACAATTTCAATAGCTATGGCTATGGGGGGAGACACTCTGAGGGCAAGACCAGAACCAACCTTCTCCAGATAGGATCCAGGAGCAGGAATGATGTGCAAGGTAGTTGCTGCTGGTTGCACATGCAAGTTTTTACTGGTAGACAGGGTGACAAGGAAGGAGAGTCTGTGTGTGCACATTGTAGCATAACAGAGGAAGTTTATGTTACCTTTCATGTTGTGCAAAGTCACTTAAAGCAAACCTGAAGTGCTAGTCCTGTGTTCTGACCAGCCAGAGCTTGCTTAGTAGAGCTCTGATCTCCTCACCCTGGGTATGCACAGGATGCTGGGGCCAGCTGCATGTTTGGAAGCTCCAAGAGTGCTGTTGTGCTCTGAATCTGTAACTTGTATTATGGGTGGATACTGTTTTCTAAAGCAAAAATCCCTGTGTAAATAAATACGTTCTCCACGCTCACACTAGGGCAGAGGAGAGAGAAAAATCTGAATTTTACTTACAGTCATAAGTGTATATTCATTTGGAGAATGGAAGATGAGGCAAAGCCACTTTTTTTTTGACTTGGTAAAGCTTTGAGATGTAAACACATGTGTAGAACACTGAATTCTTTCCCATCAGTATTTTCTGTGTAAGTGCCATTTAAGTCAATGTAAAAATCCTTAAAATGGAGAAATTCACAAAGTTTATGGAGTTGACTCTCTCTATGGGATATATTTGTGTACTTAGGAATTAATATTTAAATAATTCATTTTAGGCTAATCATTAACTATGCAAAACCCAGCTGATGTCAAAACTTCAGCTCTCTTCCTACAGAAATTCAATGTCACTCTTGTTTTCTTGCATCGCAGTAAAATATGAATCAGTGGTGCTCACTTTGCCAAGAAAGGCTCTTTTTAAAGACAATGAGATTGCACAGGGGCTTTCAGAACTATATTTAGTCGACAGTTAGCCTGATGTTTGAGTCAGAAAGTGATTCAGCTCACTTTAGAGCAGTGTGGGTTCTGCATGGCCAATGTGATAGAAGTTTTGTGTGGTTATTTCTAGGAGAGCAGGGAGGAGATTGTGTGTGGCTAGAGCTGGACTGCTGGCTAAGAAAGGATTGGCCTATCCAGTTTTCCATAATCACTTTTCAAGGTAAACTTGTGCAGCTACTGAAAACTTAATTACAAGCAGAAGCACCTTTTTGTGCTTCTGATTGCTCTTGACATCCTAAAGATGGAGTCCAGCCTGTTGGCCGTGTCCAGCTGTCTGGAGACTGATCCTTTCCACAAGGCTTCATGCTTCCTGGATGTTTTTTGGTTGATGTAGGCAAGATTTCAAACATCACTCCCAGCTTCTGCTTCGAAAGGCAAGAATTTAAAAGCTACCTCTGTGCTCTGCCTAGAAGGTTGCTTGGGCATGGAAGTTGAATTCAGCAGCTACTCAAGACTTTGTGGTGACTGGGAATCCACTCTGTGCAGTCTGCTGTTATCACAAAGCCTTATCTGTTGGAGAATGCCAAACTTGTTGGGTTTCTTGGTCAAAAGTTGGGGGGAAGAAGGAAGTGATGCACTATTCTAAGTCATACAGAATAATTTGTAGAGCATTTTATTGGATGTTAGCAGAATATAAATCTCCTGATCAAAAGAAGAGAACTCTTTCTTAAGAGGCTTTATTATTGCAGTAGCACTTGAGTTTAAGTATATCTATTCTAGCTCCACAGTTTCCACTTGATAACAAAAACCTTTTGTCATTTAAGCTGAAATTTTCTCCTCTGTCCTTACCAGAACATGATTTGTGTGAGGCTCTTCACTCTATTCTTACTATACAGAGGAATGTGCTTTCAACTGAACTGTTTTGCTTGCAGTTTCTAAATATCACAAATTAAAATTGGAAAGTAACGTTTAAAAACGATTCTTTCCCTATTGCACTCACAAAACCAAAAGTTCAACTTCTCTTTGCTCTTTTTGGCATGTTTTCCCAACAAACAGGTTCACTGTTTGGATGTCTTGGTGCTAGTTTTGCTGCCCTAGTAGCTCCATCAGACTATATCCAAACATTAAGGCTTAAGGGCAAGTCCACCCCCAGTATTTGTGTAATTCCTCATAGTACTGCTTTGCACAAAATTTCTGCAATCTAAAGTTGTTGCTGTAACTAAAGATGTGAGCTGAGATACAGGGCTACTGGAGAATGACCAACATGGGAGTGGATCTTTGACTGTAGAATGGCAAATCTCAGGCTCTGACTCAGCTGGTGCAGCTGATGCTGAGATCCAAGCAGACATGCAGTGCAAGGAAGACCTCCTCTTGTTAGGCAGAACAAATGAGAAGCTGTGTGCTGCCTGCTTTTAATCAAGGAGAGTGGTTTTCAGGCAGTATCAGTGCCAAAGCCTGTTAAACTAAGGTGCAGTATTTACTGGATCCAACTCTTAGTCCGGGGTTATTATCTTGTGCACAGGGGTGTAGAACTGCTCTTAAGCACTGCCCTGTCCACTGGGTTTGTGAACTGATTTTCACTGTTTTGTAGAACAGAGAATGTCCCTGTATCCCTTATCTGGAGACTACAGCACTGCCACAGGGTGGGAGCATGAAAAACACCACTTTTCAAATGGAGCTTAATTAGCTTATGGAAGGGATTAGAGGAGAGAGGGCTGTAAAGACTGGTGTCTGCATCCCTGCTATTGCAGGCTTGATGTTCCTAATTCAGCTTAATGTAATCTGGTGTCTGACTGGATAACCTTGTTACACTGATACAGTGCTGTCAATCCTTAGAGCCTCCCTTCTCCCCTTCCCCCCCTTTATGAAATAGTTGGAACTGGCAGAGAAGGTGCAAGATCAGTGAAAAGCTGGAGTAGTGATGGCATGGGACATTACAGGAGGAAGAGGGACCAGTATGTGCACTGGTATTCCCTGTGATGTGGAACAGTGGTGTCTTTGACCTGCTCTGGTAACGTGCTCTCAGGAATGTCAGAGTGCAGGACAAGGCTCCAGTGTGGTGGCAGAGACACAAAACTCAAAGGTGGATAGACATCCATGTGGCTCCATGTGTGGGGCAGAAGGAGATTTGAATGGTAATGAGCTGGGCAGGAACTGGATGTGCAAAAGAAAAGATTCTAGTGGAGCAGAGAAAGCAACTGTTCAGAGTGTGTTGTATTTGTATCATAGAGGAGGAAGACAGGGAATACAGGGAGTAAACTGCCTGATGAGATCTGTCAGACAGTTTCAAAGGAACTAGCTGACATGCCATCACTTTTACCTTATGTTCCTGCTTTAGGAAGGTTAATCCTGCTTTAAATTGCTGGTATTGGGCATGCTTTGTGATGATCAGGAGTGAGCTTATCTTCCCTTCTTGCTTTGTCTTAGGTCCAACCCGAAAAATGCCCCTGACTGCCAGCGCCATGGACTTTTTCCAACTCTTTGTCCCTGACAATGTACTAAAGAATATGGTGGTCCAAACCAACATGTATGCCAAGAAGTACCAGGAGAGATTTGGGAGTGATGATGCCTGGATTGATGTCACCTTGTCAGAAATGAAAGCCTTCTTAGGCTACATGATATCAACCAGCATCCACCACTGTGAGTCCGTCCTCAGCATCTGGAGCAGCGGCTTCTACAGCAACAAGAGCATTGCACTCATCATGACCCAGCTGAGGTTTGAGAAGATCCTGAAGTACTTCCACATCGTGGCCTTCCGCTCGAGCCAGACAACGCATGGCCTCTACAAAATCCAGCCTTTTCTAGACTCTCTGCAGAGTGGCTTTGACTCTGCTTTTAGACCTTCGCAAGCCCAGGTAAGAGTTAACCTGTTGGTAGGGAGCATCTAACCTGGTTCTGTCACCATGACTGAAAATGCAGAGCACAGCTGCCTGAAGAACGAGCTGGGGCTTCATGGAGTGAAGCCATGCTGCTGTGTATCCATGAAACATGAGAGAAAGCAGCAGTGTCCTGTGTGAGTGCTCAACAGTGCCTGACTTACAGCTCTGCAGTGCAGGTGCCTGGCACGCTGCGATGGGAGTGATGCTCTCTGAGCTGGGGCTGATTGCTTTAGTGGTCTAAACAACCCTGGAGACTTCCCAGTGAGCTTGGCACCTCTGGGTTGTGCTATTCTGAGGATGGAAGGTTGCAGGCTGCTCCTGTGAGGGAGAGCAGAAAGGGCAGAGCTGGAGCAATTGCGCTGGAGGGAGAACCTGTAGCTGCTCCTGCTTCCAGCTGAGGGTTGGATGGAGGAGCTTGGTTTGACTGGACCTGACCCTTGCAGTCAGTGTTTGGTGTGTGGGCCAGCAGCACGGCTACCTCCTCACAAGTGGGCAAAGGGAAATAAGCAGGGGGGCAGGTGCCTTTTCTCTCTGCACTTGTTGGTTGTCCTCATCAGCACTGCCCATGCCTTGTGCCAGTCCTGCCTTTTGATGCTCCTATGGAAGAACTTAACTGATGGGTGGATTTGTAACCAAAGTGCCAGAAAAACGGAAATATTTCTAGATATCTAGGAATAAAAGTGAACAGGACACCAATGAATTTTCTTTTCCAGATAAAATTAGAGGTACAGCAGAATGCTGTTCTGTAGGGAGGCTGCTCCATAGACTGGGCAGACAATGTGAGGAGCTATACAGAGAAACTTACAGAGCTGGTGGCTGTCTGGCTGCAGCTGTACAGTTGTTTTTTTCTTTTTTTTAGAAGTGCAAAGAAGTATTTTCTTAATATTCATCATGCATTCTTTAAACTTTCTTCCACTATAAATGATTTCCTTTTGGAGCTGTTGCTGCTGGTCATGTTCAGAAGTCTGGAAAGAAAATGAATAAGCATGAAATAGAGTACTGCTTGAAATAACTTCTCAAAGAACTCTTTTCAGAATGTAAAGATTTCACCTAGATGTTTGGAAAGGATGTTCTGTCCATCATCCTCTTTTTCTTCCTTTTTCCCTTTAGAAGCAGCACATTTTTGCCCACCACACAAAATTAATGAAGACGTGGGTGCATCACATCTGCTGAAGTGTGCCTAAAATAAACTGGGAGCAATGACAGGTTTCTTCTCTTTTGTAGCCAATAAAACTCATACCTGTATAATTCAGACACAGCTGCCTAAAAAGCTGTTTGGGTAGAGAGGGGAGGAGTGTTCTCCCTAAACCAAGCCAGAAAGGTGCATTTCCATCAAGACAAAGCAGGCAGTGAGAGACGTGGTATTGTTGGGACTGAGCACTCATTAAGATAGGAAATATAATCCTTATGGCCACTGATTTCAATGGGCAGAAGAGAAAAGCTTTGGAAATGTGATCACTGTGTCTAATGTAAATGCTTATAATGGTGTGCTGTGGGATGTGCTGTGAGTGCAAATCCATTAAAGGATAAAATTTGATTTGCATGTATATCCCTTCTCTCTTCCTCCCTCCTGAGCAAGGTTTGGGAACTGAAGTGACAAAGTCATGGCATCCTATCTGCAGTGGCAAAACATCCAACTCTTCACAAGCAAAATGTATGCTCGTGCTGAGCTTGGGAAGGAGATGCTACTTCAAAATAATAACAAAAAAAAGGGTGGGGGGTGAAGTAGTGACAGTCCAATTCTCTTCCTTCCCCTCCACTTCTCTGCTCCCTTGTCAGGGTGTATGTCAGAGGTTTCTATACAGCGTGTTTCAGTGGTGTTGAGTGGAACAAAAGGCACTAAAATACAGCTTCAAAAATAACCCTGTGAGAAAGAAAAAGGTTTTTGAATCTGGTGTTAAAAATACTCTAGTGTAGCACCAGTAGCCTACTGGGGGATGTTCCTCCCAAAAGAGGAGTTGTGCCTAATGTCCTCCTGGGTGCCATCAGGCAGGGCTGCAGAGTGCCTGTCTCAAGAGATGTGGACCCCATCTGCTCAAAACAGCCCAAAAGATTCCTCCCTGTAAATTGTCTTGAGTGCAGATTAGCAGCCTGCAGTAAATATCAAACTCAAAATGTCAGGGCCAGTGAGAAATAATAGAAATAATTAAATATAATAACCCAGTTGCACAGAACAAAGGGAAAAGAGAAGGGGAATGAACCATCCCAGATGGGTTTTTGGATGTGCTGCCTCTGAAAGCATTTTGGGAAGAGGTTGCTGTCATCAGTGATACCTGGAATCCCAAGTTCAAAATGGATTTGTTGCTTAGGGTTCACTTATATCTTATATATGACAAAATTCATCCAGCAGGCACTGCAACATCTGCCTTCACTGTTACTTCTTCTATAGATTTGAGCTTTTCTTTTGGGGAGCTAGAAGAGATTCTTAAGTGGTGTATCTGTCAGAAAGTATTTAGGATGTTTTTTCTCATGTGTAACCCCCCAAAAACAATTGACATGCAAAAATGACACCATGTTTTCTATGAAAGGAAATTTAGAGAGAGGACTATGCCAATATACCAAAAACAAAGAAAACAATCTAGTGACTTGTAATTATTTTTCTAAATATACAGAGCAAACAAGAGGAAATAATTACTCTCCAACTTACCATGGTATTTAAAGCCCAGAACATAATAATTGAGTACCAGCAGTGCTAGCTTCAATTTCTGAAGTAAAAAGAAAAAAAACTGTGTTCTGACCTAGATTGGACAGGGATGACAAGAATAATCTGCATTTTATCTCTCCCCAGCATCTTCTGTATGAATAACTGCTGCCTCTACCTGAGCAACAGGAGGGGGAGTTTTAGGTCTGCTCCTGGAATCAGTGTTGCCTCTCTGCTGCTTAGCTCTGTGGCAGTGCTAGTGTCTGGAAGTGGAAGCCTGAAGGCAGGAGGATGCCCTTCCTGAGGTGTACTGCAACAAATTCAAGGGTACTCACCTGCCAAGGATATACTCTGAATTCCAGAAACTGGAGGAGCTCAGGAAAATAACATCACTGCTGAAATATCCTTCTGTGCCTGCTGAGCATTTATATGCTTGTCAGCAGGATGTGACTAGACAGGATTGCTGGCTCTGACTGCCCCTGACTGGTGTGGGACAGGTCTGCAGCACAACACCAGGCACTCTCATCATCCCTCTCCCTCCAAGGCACCTTCTCTTTGGCACCTTGGAATGAAACATTTCTGCATCTGCCCAGTGAAATGTCAGTTGGGAACAGTTGGCTTAAGTCCTTGCCTCAGGCAGGAGTGAATTGCTTGGCAAAAAGACCCAACTCCAGCCTCTTGCTCCAGGGGCATGGTGCTAAAGTGTGGCCAGTTACTGGGGGCTTGTTTGTGTTTCACTCTGTGGTATCACAGGGTACAGATAAGCAGTTTCAGCACAGTTCTTCCAAACCATCTCCCAGCATTCACAACAGCTTCTCTGTAAACACAGAAGGTCAAAATCAGGCTGAATAGCTAAATATTGATTTGATGGGAATTGATGAATTATGAGATCTTGATCAAGTCACACGCCTCTGTCTCAGTTCTCCTGTTTTCAAAATGAGTCTCTGTGAGTGAGGGTGCTGGTCTCAAACCAGTGGACTGTGAATTTTACACAAAGGTGTAAGTATTCAGAGAATGTTGGCCAAGTATAAGACACTGAGCAAGAGAAAGACAGAGGAGCAATAAGAATATTGCATGGCAATGTAAATCGCTGATGTACTGTGGCTCTTGGCCAGATGATCCTCTGCTGAATCCAGATTTTAGGGGGAGTTTGACAGCAGAAAATGATGAAACCTTTATGGCTATTTTTAAGTTACCTAATGGTAGTAGAGTGCTGCAAGAACTGATTGTTTTTTTCCTTTAAAGAGAGTCCCTTGAAGACTAAACAAATGGGCAGAGGAGCATGAAATCGTGGCTCCATCAGAGGTGGGAGTTAACATTTGAATGATGTCAGAGGATCACTAAAATGTGGATGGGCCAAATGGGACTTTGAAAGTCAAGTGAAAGAATCTGTCTGATATATTGGAGAAGATCTATTAGAGAGAAATAAAGAAAAGGGATGTCACCAGTGTGTTGCTCTAGGAGAACAGCTTTCTAGAAGCAACCTGTAGGGCAGGGTCACCTTATATTGAGGCCAAAAGGAAAACTTGCAGGATGGCTGTGGGCTTGGATGAAAACTTGACTGGATGGGTGGGTAGTTACTCTAAAATGAGTAGCATTTTAGAGCTGTCACTCAAAGTGTGGAATATGCAGGCACTGCCTGGCTCAGAACACCTTGCAGGGAGTTGGAGGTAAAGCCTGATGTTCAGGTTCCCTGGCCAGTGAGATCTGCAGCAGGAGAGGGTTGCCTGCAATGACCAAAAAAGGAGATAGTAAGGGTTTAAGGGGAAGGAGATGCTCTCAAATGCAGCACATAAAATCAGAACTGACAGCTGGATATGCAAGTAGAAATGTCAGATGCTATCAGAGAATTTAGTTTTGACAGGAGGAGCTTGGGAGCAAAGGAGCAGAAGCTACTATTGCAGATACAGTGTCTGAATCTGTGCATAGAGGTGCAGCTACCTGGGGGCTCTCTTTGCAACAGGATGATGCCCACCAAAGGCCAGAGACAAGGCAAGCTGAGGCAGTTTAGGATACAGACTGAAGAGACAGCCTGTGTTGGGGATGGCCATGGAGCTGAGAGAAGATGAGCTATCTCAGGGGTGTCTTGGTTCATTATCTAAGGCAATGGAGTTCAGAAAGTCCAAGTACAAAAGAGTTAGTGGCTCTGGGCTTTGCCTACAAGCCTATTTAGGTTGTGGTGAGAGCAAAATAGATGGAACTGGGGGGTGAAAAGAGCTTTGGAGATAATCTAAACTGGAGAAGAAAGCAAGAAGCTGTCAGGAGACAGTGGCTAGCTGTTTTGTGCAGTGAAAGATCATAGGATCATAGAATTGTTAAGCTTGGAAAAGACTTCAAAGATCATCAAGTCCAACCTTCTACCCAACACCTCCAATGACCTTCAAACCATGTCCCAAAGCACCCCATCTACCCATTTTCTTGAT
>VWZY01003511.1:27890-45247 GCA_013399075.1 Chloroceryle aenea
TCCTTCAGTAAAGAAATTCTTCCTAATATCTATTCTGACCTTCCCCTGGTGTGACTTGTGGCCATTTCCTATTGTCCTGTCATTAGTTACTAGGGAGAAGGGGCCAACACTGGCCTCACTACAACCTTCTCTCAGGCAGCTGTAAAGAGCAATAAGGTCTCCTCTCATCCTCCTCTTCTTCAGGCTAAACAACCCCAGCTCCCTCCCCCTCTCCTCATAAGCCATGTTCTTCAATCCTGTTGCCAGCTTCATTGCCCTTCTCTGAACTTACTCCAGCACCTCAGTGTCTCTCTTGGACTGTGGTGCCCAGAACTGGACACAGTGCTTGAGGTGTGGTCTCACCAGTGCTGAGTACAGGGGCACAATCACTTCCTTCCTCCTGTTGGCCAAGCTGTTTCTGATACAGGCAAGATGTTGTGAGATGGAGCAATGGCTGGAGAGGGAAGACTCCAAAACAGGACTCCAACACTTGGGGTTCCCAAGTGTTGTACGTATAGAGGGTAAAACAAAGAGTGAAAGCTTGGCAAGAAGATCTAGCAGGGATGAGGATGACTATAAAGAAGAGGAAAAAAATCAAACCCACCACCCAGTGGGATGGTTGTGGTGGTGTGAAGCAAATGGATGAGGAGCTTCTTAGACCTGAACAACACTGGGGATTTGAGAAGAGAATAGGAAGCTGATAGGTATGAAGAAATCCACAAGAAAGCTTGTATGAAAGGAGGTCAGAATAGGAAGAGGAGAGGGCGTGGGGAGTGAGTCAAAGATCATGAAGAGGCAGCCAGGAATACATGTAGGAGTCAATTAAGCCTGAAAGTAGATTTTTATCTAGGAAGATGGGAAGCAGGAAAGAATGCACCATGAGCTCAGGAAGATTGCTCTTGGAAAGGTGGGTATTGCAGTGACAGAGAGAATGGGGAATGGGGAGGGAGCTAATGCCACTTTGCGTGGGGATTTGGCAAAGAAGTGGATTGGAGATTGCAGGACTGGGAATGGAGGAGGGTGAACAAAGTAACAGGGCTGGCCAGTGGCAACAGGGCTAACTTTTGTCACAAGAAAAGCATGTCAGTGCCAGAAGCAACAAATTGCCCCCTTTGAAAATGAGATGGGGATCAGCTGTTCCAGCAGCAGGCACAGCCCGTTCAGTGCCTTGCTTGCAAAGTCCTTTCCAGATGTTCAAGCAGTGGTTGCACAGGGAGGAGTAACAACACTTGTCTCCCCACCCTGTCTGGAGGAACCAAGGAGAGCAAACTCCAGGATTTTCATTTCAGGTTCCTTGTCTGTCCACACTCACTCTTTGCAGCGACAGCAACTCTTGCCCTGCTCTATTTCCCTTGTCCTCCTCTCTTCCCAGCAGTTCAGCAGGGACTTGGGTGAAGCATCAGTCCTCTTAGGGAGGAATGGGAGTGACTTAAACATTCATGACAGGGGAAAGGAAGGTGAGCTCTTTGTTGTAGGGGAAGGTGGGGCTGAGCATGGGCAAAAGAGAAGAGGAAGATCTTTAAAATTCAGATTTTCTTTCTAAATTTAAGGCTGACATGCCTTACTGTTGTCTTAAGGCAGAAAGAGTGTGAAGGGTAAGCAGCAGGCACTAGTGAGGGGAGCTGATGCTGTGGTGCAGAGGAGGGAGCTGAGCTAGTGACAGAGAGTAAAAAAATGTCCTCGAGTGATGCTTACGCAGCCTTTTCTTTCTGCTGCTCTCCATCCTACAGCAGGGGAGAAGCAGAGATGAAGCACACCAAGTGGGATCTGGCAGGTAAGAGGGCCTTTCCAAAAGCTGAGGAATTCTTAACGGCGTATCCAACTCCATCCCAAGGGATGTGGCCCTCCCAAATGGGGAGGATGAAGTGTTATCCCTGCATGGAAGAGGCAGAAAGGCAAAAGCAAATGAGAGCATGTTTAATTTGCAAAATGCTGTCAGAATTCCCTGAGGTGGAAATGTGAAATGGCCTGGGTGGCCTTTGGAAAGAAAAAAAAGGGGGTTTCATGTGGACCTTGAGAGAGGAAGAGGATTTGGCTGCAGTGGGAAAAGAGGACAGCTGCAACTTTAAGAACAAACAGCTTTGTGTGCAGCTCTCCTCTCTCCCATCTGCATTTTGGTTTATAATTTGAACATTTCACAAGAGTGCTTTCAGATGGTCCTGTGAATGTTTTATGAGCCCTTAAGAAGTGGAGTGCATCGAAATGAAAGTGTGCAGCCACCACTGCGTGGGGAGGGCACGGGTGCCTGTTCTGGGCTGGCAGAGTGATGATCAACAAAACATCTTCTATTCAGGAGGCCAGCAGCTGCTCATTGCTGGTGCTTCACTGCTTCCCCACCACGTCTCTCCTACCAGCATTGCTCCCAGGTTTCATGCAGCTTTGTGCTCATTTCTGCCACTGCCTGAGTGCAGATGTGCACAGGAGTAGCACACGTGCAGATGTGGAAAGGCTTGGTCTGAAGGTGAGAGCCTGTGCATTGTGGATACCTGAGCCTGGCTCCTGGGGTGATGGTCACTGGAAAATAATGGGCTCCTTTAGATCATAACTCATCTGACTTGTTTCACACATCTTTAAGAGGGTATGAACTATGGCCTGCTGAGATTGCTTTCCCCTCATGTACTGGGAGGGCAGCCTGCAGTGACTTGCTCTGATTTAGATGTAGATGTCTGAATTGGGTTCATCAGCTGAGACCTTCCAACAGTTTCTGAACATTTGTACTCCCACAAATAACTTGTTAGACAACTCCCTGTGCAGTCAGGGATATGTGTGTTAAGCACAGGTACCTGTGAGCTGCAAGGAGGTAGTACTGCTGTTCTATAGGTGGGCTCTATAGCATAAAACCTGATGTCTTGCTGATGAATTAATGGAGAGAAGTGCAACAAAACAGCTGTAAGGAACAGGGAACCACTTAAATCATCTGGATGCAGAATGCAGAAATTGCTTCAATTTCACAGATTTTCATCACTTGCTCCAGTCTGCCTTGTCTTTTTCTATTCCTGACCCTGGTGCTTTATCTTTCTGACCCCTTTTGTGAAATTTTTCAGCTCCTGAGGAAAGAGAGGCTTCCCTGAAGCTGCTGCCACCAGGAAGAATGTTTTCTGTCTTTTCACCACCTCCTTAAGTGGCAGCAGAAAATATCTTTTTCTCCTCTAGCTTCTCTCCATGTTGTGTATTTTCCCTTGCTGTAACCAAAGAGTGCACCCTGCAACATACTGTAGGGGATATTTGGGTGGAAGATACTCTGCCAAACAAGATGAAGCTGATCATGAAGCTTAGAGAAGAATGCTGCTGACAATCTCTGCCCTGCTTCCTCCCCTATCCCCTGTCTCATTTTGGAGAGATGCTAAGCTGTAGCTTGCAAACCACATGTAGAACAGCCATCCACAATGTGTGCTTGCCCAGGCTTTTTGTTGTTGTTGGATGGTAACACTGAACAGGAGTGGGTTTGCTCCTTTGTATGAAGTGATGTGCACAAGCACAGTTCAAGGATCGGGTTTTCTTGGAAGAATTTAAAGCACTGCTTATTTCAGCAGCATGGACTCTTTTGTTTCTTTCTCCTCCATCTTTTCCTCCCACCTGCAGGTGCTACACGAGCCCCTGATCGACGAGGACCCCGTTTTCATTGCCACGTGCACAGAGAGGGAGCTACGCAAGAGGAAAAAGCGGAAATTCAGTCTCTGGGTCCGGCAGTGCTCATCCACTGGTTTCATCTGCCAGGTGGGTTTTGCCTCCTCAGATGTCTTGATTCAGTTCCAGAGTGCTCTTAAATGTATTGCAGGATTGAAGGTAACTTCTACAGTCTGTATTCAGCTGGCCTCTGACTCCCACAGATCAACAGGGACAACGAAGTCCCGGTGCTCTGTTTGTTGGATGATTTAACTGTGGGTGCCTGGTTCCATTACTGTCCATCTGACTGCCAGCCCTAAGCTAATTACATTGAAATGAGTTAAGAGGTCTGTTTGTACATCCTAAGTTTATCAAAATGGCCTGGTACTGTGGCTTCTGTGATTTTTAATGAGTCAGCTTCTCTCTCATAAGTGTAATGCAGCATCCGTGGTAGCCAGTGGTGCCCAGCAGACTCAATCAATGGGTAGCAAGTTACCCATTTTTCTGTGAGAAACATATTTGGGGGGTCTCCTATTACATCTCTTTTCACATCTCTGCTTCTCTAACAAGGAATTAAAATCTGCTGTGCCTTCAAGGTGAGATATGAGCTTGAGTGGCACGTGTGTTAAAGGGTTTGGGTTTAATGTTTCTGAAAATTGGGAACAACTTTCTCAAATTCTCAGATTACCCACTTGGTGATCTATTTTGAGAGCTCTTGACAAATCTGGCCATTTATTTTGATACCTAGAGGTGAGGGAGCTAATATTTTCTGATATTTCTTTTTCCCAAGAGCTTCTGGGAACACATGTCCTGCATGTTTCAGAGCAGCTGTTTAGAGGTGCAGGTAGGATGCGTGCACTGCCTGTGTAGGCTGAATGCATATCAGACCTGCAGGGCCTGTGGATTTGCTGTGGTTGAACATTTGTTCCTACTAAAATTTGATCCATGAATCACCATGATTTGAGTAGCTACACAAGAAAAAAAGGAGCAGAGGTTTGCATTTTCAGCAATGCTATTCACCCTAAGAAGAAAATTAGGATCATACATCTTCCATACAGGTTTTGAAGCAGTTGTTCTGTCTGAAACAAAATTGATTCACCTTGTGAAGTAAATTCGGAAGTTTCTGCTCTCAGGGCTTTTGGAAAGTCATTTGCTACACAGAAGCAGTGTCCTTAACCTCCTAGGTGAACTCCACCAGTCCCACCCACAGTTTATTACTGAAGCATAATGGGTACAAAGAGCACAAAGTTTGCTGATCTCTCTTGCCATGCTCCCCTCAGCCAACTGCCACCAAACTAATAACTCTTCAGACATGCCAGAGCTTTCAGATTCTGAGCTGTAATTATGTTGCATCTCCCATCCTGTCCATTGAGAGAGTGAATTAATGGAATGTCAAATTAAACAGAATAGTTGCTCAGCACCACCCTAATCCTCTGGCTCCCTTAATGAATTAGATACTCATCCAGGATCATCTTACCAGATGCCTTCTATTTTCATTCTGTGACTGTAATTATCATCATGCTAAAATGAGGGGGTGAGAGGTACCTTAGGGAAGGTGAAAAAGAATATACAGGAATGTGAAGGTTTGGGCTAAAATGGAAAAACCTACTCTGAGGAGGATGGGGATCTTAACTATGTGTGCTTGGAATGCTACACTCAGTTCTGTGTCACACCTACAAGGGATCTTGCAGAATCCAAAGCATGTACTTGATGTTTGTTTGGTTTATGTATTGTATTAAAACAGAGGTTGGGTTTTTTTGTTTTTTTCCCACCCCCCCACCTGCTTTGTTTAAGGTATGGAGGGAATTGATCTAAAGAAGAAGATAATCCAGTGCTTCCCCCCTTCATGTGCACAACTTCCCCTCCATCTCTTGTGAAACTGCCATCATAAAAGAAAGATTTGTTGTCTGATAGTTAAGGACTGACTGGTCTATCATCTGTCTGCTGTCAGAAAAACCTTACTGCACCCACTTGGAAATCTGTAGAAGTCTCTCTGGATGAATTCACTCCCTCATTGTTTCCACATGATGACACTGAGGTCATTTTATTCAGGATAAAATATGACTATAAACACTTCACAAATCAGGCTAATTCAGTGTCAAATGTCTGAATAATATCTATCTATCTCTGAAAAGGTGAGGCAGCCCAGGCAGAAGAGGAAGGTGAGCTACATATGACTGTTTCTCAGGAATGGAAGGAACCTCAAAGATGTCTGTGATGCTTCTGTCCAAAAGCAAGGTCCTTTAAACCTGGATAATAAGTGTGATGTTAAAAAATATCCATTTGAGGACATTCCAGTTTTCCCAGTGGTTTGCTTTTCCTCTGATTAAAAGAGTTGGTTGTTTTCCTAATGTAAAATTGATACTGGTGTTTTGAGCTACTCTGTGAACAACTCCTGGTTAAAGCTCACAGGGCTATTGGGAGTTTTAGCTGTTTGACTCCCAGGTTCCTCTGTCTGCTTGAATCCCCTGAGTAAATCTCTGAATCACTTTGGGTGTGAGTAAATTTCATCAAGTTCTGATTGATGGCTCATCATTTCCTTTTTTAAGCTAAAGGTGTTTGGTTAAAAACCCAGCCTAATAAGCCATTCATGGAAAAGAAGTGACTTAAACCCCAAGTATTACTCATGGATATAAGAAGCCTATAGGCTTCTATATGCATAATATAAATAATGTATATATTTGTGTTAGACTACTTTTCTGTCTTCTGTAATACAGATAACTTGACTCTACCCTGACAGTTAAGCCTCTGTTTTAAGATGGATGCACAATTTCAAATCCTATCTCTGCTTTGGAATTTCTCAAGCAAAGCATCTTGCTACAGTGAGTAGCTTTGTTGCTGAGCATCTCTGCACAGTCAGCTGGCCAAGTGGGAGCATGCAGGAAGGACACATCGTTCAAACAAAGTAAATATACATCTGCAGAAGCTGGTAACAGGAACAACAGCTTTCAGAGGGTTAGAAGGGCTCCAGGAGAGCTGACTTTGGCAAAGTAAGCAGCAAGACTGCTGTAATGCTATTGCCTTTTTCACCATCCTTGATGGTGGACATCGAGATGGCAGCAGCTGCTGCTGGAGGAGAGGGCTTGGGTCTGTTAATTTCTTTCTAATTCGATGAGAACAACATACTCAGCTTACAGGACCTCAGGTGTTGCTCTCTGCTTCATCTTCTCTTTGCTTTCCTCATTTTTCCTCTATACATCTTACCTCTAAGACACTTTTCATAGAATAAAATCATAGAATCCCTTGGGTTGGAAGGAAACTCTAAAGGTCACCTACTCCAACCCCTCCTGCTGAGAGCAGGGACATCCTCAACTAGAGCAGGGTGCTCAGAGCCTCATCAAGCCCCACCTTGAATGTCTCCAGGGATGGGGCCTCCAACACTTCCCTGGGCAACCTGTCCCAGTGTTCCACTACCCTCATAGTGAAGAACTTCTCCCTAACATCCAATTTAAATCTACCCTTCTCTAGCTTAAAACCACTGAACCTCGTCCTATCACTGCAGGCCTTTGTGATTGTTGTTAAAACAATACTGGTCCCAGTACAGACCCCTGAGGGACACCACTTGTCACTGATCTCCATCTGGACTTTGAGCCATTGACCACTACCCCCTGGATGTGACCATCCAGCCAATTCCTTATCTGCTAACCAGTCCATCCATCAAATCCACACCTCTCCAACTTGGCAGGGAAGATATTGTGGGGGACCATGCCAAGGCCTCACAGAATTCCAGATAGATTCCATCACACTTCCCATGTCCACTGATGGAGTCCCTCCACTGTAGAAAGCCACAAGGCTGGTCAGACAGAACTTGCCCTTAGTGTAGCCATGCTGTCTGTCCCTCAAGCCAATACTTCAGTATCTTGATTAAATGATGACAGCATCTTAGGAGTGTTTCTTTCTTAGAGAATTTGCTGAGTAGATATTCCTGTTTAAATCAAAACTCTTGTTGTGTCAGTTTTCCTTTTAGATATAGCAACAAGGCTCAAAAACAACTGCTGAGGGTTCCCAAACATCTGATCAGAGATAGTTATTTTGTCCTGGTAGGACTCATTTTGCTCTCTCTTTGTTTATCTTCTGTGCTTATAAATAATGAACATAGTCATGCAAAACTGTTACTAAGTGATGCCTACTTCTTGCACAGCTCTTCCAGCACAAGAAGGTTTTTTGATCATTTTGCAGGAAGAGAAGATAGTGCAGGAAGCTGGTGCCATATGCTGAGCCCCACGGAGAGTCAGGCAGGGCAAGCTATTCCCAAAGTGCCTCATCCTGACCCACAGGCCCATGGCACAAGCACAGCCCTACAGACAGTCCCTGACCCAAAGAGCCATCAATTGCCACAGTGAAAGGCAGTCTGCAGATCCCAGAGAGCACTGCAAAGGGACAGCAGCAGGCAGTATTAATCACTGTGATAGGTGGTAGTGAAATTAGCTTATCAGCCTAATTATTTACTTAAAAAACCCTGTGATACCACGGTAGGGAAGAAATGACTTTATGGATGTGTGTATCCTTTCCTATTCTTTGGGATGAAATTTGTTCTTGGAGGCTATTCTGGACATTCTTCCCTTCCCACACCCCCTCCCTGCCCCCAGCTGTATGAGCTCTGCACTTGCTTTTATTCACTAGCAGAAATTTCTTGCAGTGATGTATTTGATTTTCATTCATAGCCCTGTGAAATGTGTCACTTGGGTTTATGAAGTCCTTTAAATCTTTGTGCTGGCACTGAATTTGGGGTTCTGCCTTCCAGTGCTTACCCTGAAGAAGTGATGAGTCAGAACAGGTTAGGGAAAGGGACTGTGTGTCTGCAGCTTGAGTCTTCCCACCTTACTGAACCATCAGCACCTTGAACTAGAGCTCTATTTAAAGAGTGAAGTCTGGAGCAGGGTTCCCCCTGCACTGAGAGGGTGAGAGGTGTATGAAAAGCAGCAGTCTCAGTGAAGGGAGGCAGTTGAAATTGCTCCACAGATACAGTGACAGAGCTTTTAGCTGCAGCAAAAAAAGCCCCAAACAATGTAAACATCCTGCTGGAGTGCTTTCTTGATTTCAAACAGGGTAAGTACATCAGCTTGAATACTTCATAGCCCTGTTGATTTTAAAGAGCAGGAACATACTTCCAGAATGTAAGGAAACTGAGATAGTGCCCTGAAGAATTTATAATTTCACAACACAGCACATAAGTGCATTCAGTCAGTGAGGAATGGTAAATAAGGAGTGAATTTTGTTTTCAAGGTCAGAATTGCAGGAGTGTTAGCCCTCTGTGCATTTGTTTAATAATATGTTGGTGTTTTAGCCTAAGTTCTATTTCGAGCTTACTCTGAGCCCTTGGGTTTCTTTTAACAGTGCCATGATCATTTCTCTGTTGCTTAAACAGTTGCATCTGGAACACACAGATGTAGTGGCTGCTTTGAGGAGATTCTCAAGGTCAGGCTTTGCCTGGGAGGGGATCCCAGGAAATCTGATCGCCTTCATTTGTCAGCCACTGGTGGGTGGAAAATCCTGTCTGCTTTCTGCTGGCTCCCAGCAGGCTCTGGCTTTTTAATGCATATGGTTCTGTATTGTCTGCATCTTGAGCATCTTAGGTCTCAATTAAAAGTCAATAAGCCTCTTGCTCACCAGTATTAAGTGGGAAGGTGGTTTTGCAGATGCATGGCAGGCAAGCCCTCTTCATTTCTGTGGAGTTTACAGTCTGTTATTAGCATGTTTCTAGATGAATGGGAAAAACAAACATCTGAATGTGACCTAATGCAAAGATCTCCTCCAGAGTTTAGGTGCAGTCCTAGTGTCTATTTCAGGTGAGAATGAAGGTTATTTTTAAAGTCCTTTCTGCAGTGCTTGGAGTTTCTCCTGATTAAACTACCTGTGTAGCTGTCTGGTTTCTGGAGCTGTTCTCAGTGTAACTCTGCCTGGGAAAGTAGGTTAAAAACACCAGACCCTCCCCTGCCATGGATCCCATCCCTTTGCGCTGGGTGATATAGGCAGGACAAAAAGACAATCTCTTCCCTAGCAAGGATTTGCAGGAGGGAAAACAAAGAGCTTTATTTTAAGCCATATTGGGCTTTCATTGTCAACTCTACCAGCATCTTTCTGCCAATCTCACAAATAGGTTGGGAAAGCTGCATGTCCCTTGCGTGCTCTTTTCAGATTAAACATTAGAGGAGCATGAAGAGAATGGAGAGAGGCTCAGATAAATGAATAGATCTGGTCTCAGTAAGAGTGCCATCAGTGATGCCAACAGCTGCTGAGAGAGAGCTAGACAGAAGACCTGGTGTTCTGGTTTCAACTGGGGTGGAGTCCCTTCTGGCTTCTTTTGCACCATGCTTCTTCCATGCTGGCAGAGCATGGGAAACTGAAAAATCCTTAACTTCAGAAAAGTGCTGCTTAGCAGCAACTAAAACTTCAGTTTATCAATATTATTCTTACACTAAATCCAAAGCCCAGCACTGTACCAGCTACTGGGAAGAAAATTCACTCTATCCCAGCTGAAACCAGGACTGAGAAGAGGATATTAAAGAAAGGGGGAGTGTGGCTGCCAGAGGTTTGGGGTGGGATGGGGGGAGGGTCTCCCAAGAGCAATCATACAGAAACAGAGATGGGGTTTGGGATGGGAGGGGAAGACAAAGTCAGGCAGGATCTCGAGAGTGGTGCAAAGAATGAGCAGTTGAGTATTTGTCTGTGAAGTCTACAGAAAAATTAAGGGGTTTTTTTGATAGCTATTCAGGATCCAAAATGTTTGACAGCACCATTCTCTGTTTTCTTGTATCATTTAAAAACTTGGCTCCTGTGTTGTTGTTGTTGTTTAGGGTCTGCCCTTTTTGAGCTATTTTGCCAATGTAGCCTTCAAAATCTTCCTCCTGTTTATTATTACCCCTGGAGCTTTTTTTTTTCTTTTTTTTTCCTTCCAAATGTCATCTATTTCATTTGAGAATTGTACCCTGGGGTGTTTCAATTATGTATGAATGTGGAGTATTTGGGATGAGCTATTCACAAGTGCTTTCAATTTGCCATTTGAGCTTTGAATATGAGCAGAATCACTAATATTTTAGTATCTAGGGCACTTTTAAGTGTGCAGTCAAGATGCAGTTTTTGTTCCTAAGGATATTGGCTGATAGCTACTGCCTCAGGTATGTTGGCTGATAGCTACTTTTGCATTTGTGATGGGAGGAGGCAGAAGCAGTGAGGGTCTTTTCTTACTCTTAAGCTTTTAAGGGGAAGAGACCATTAAGGTGCTGCATGAGTTGAACAGTGTGCAAAGAGAGAGCTGCTATTGAGCACGTGGAATTAAACCATGCCAGATTAAAAGTATCTTGTGCAGTAGGGCTGCACTAGATGGAAACATGGCAGAACTGAACGTGTAGCTGTTCTGATAAGAAAAGAAGAATTTAGGGATGAGTAGAGAAGGCTCCTCCTCTGTCTCAGCATTGCAGAATAAAGACCTTCAGCCTTCAGCTGCCTCCTAAGATAAATGATGTTACATCTACAGAAGTTATCCCGTTTGGTGCTGGAGATCACATGGATCAGTAGCCACTAGAAAAAGATGCACAGTAAAAGTGATCTCTGCAGATGTTTGAGCAGCCTTGCTGTGACTGTCACCTGCAGAAGCAGAGGGTGTTGCAGCCAACACAGCCATCTGTGGTCCAGCCCTAGCTGTCAAGCCTGTGCTTCTGACACTGTTTTGCTTTTGGAGCACGTGGAAAGGACACAAAGCTGTAACACAAAGCTGTTGCTTCACGAGGCAACCCAAAAGGGAATGGTTTAACAAACAGTTTTGGGGAGCAGCTTCTGGCTGTGCTTGTAAAGGTCCTGCAGCCAATTTCTGGCACCCCCACTTTTTTCAGCAGACTGCTAACTGTTAAATCCCACTGCCAACGCATTCCTGAACAGGGAGGGGGGATGCTGTGGGCTTCAGTAGGATGTTAATGATTTGGGGTGGAATGAAATAAGCTGGATGAGAGGACAGGGAGAGGGAAAATAAAGGCCATATGGGATCCTGAGCACTTGCAAGGATATATGAAGCTGTGCCTTTGCCAGTCGTCTGTTTCCCAGCAGCCTTAATGCCTTCCAACATTAGGCTGCTGTCACCCATCTTCCCAAGAGGGCTGAGCATGATAAAGCTTTGAATGATGCATCTCCAAACCAAGAAAAAATATGCCAAGAACAAAGGCTGTGCTTGGAGATGCAGGAAAGTGCCCAAGGAGAAGGAAAGGAGATATGTTTATCACTGGAGGAGGAGGGAGGGTTCAGTAGTGGGTATAGAGAATCACAAAGTGGCCATCACAGGGATGCTTGACATAGAGGGGAGTACAGACAAGGGTGCCAGGTGCACAGGGAACTCTGCTACCAAAACCTATGGAATGTGTAGCATCCTAGTAGGAAAACAGTGGTATCTCAGTAGACAGCTGCAAGGTGGGCATGCACTTTAAAGTAGCTGCTTGCAGACCCAAACCAGCCCATGGTAAGGGACCAGTTGGCTCACCAGCAGACTGTCTCACCCTTGGAAGATACTCTGTGGAGAACATGGAGCAGGAGAGACTCACAGTTGGCTAAGACATACTCCAAGGAGGGAGGGAACATGTAGGACTCTTTGCTAGACTTAAGAGACTCCTGTTTTGTTTGCAGCTCAAGTGCTAATCCAAGGTCAAAACTAATCTGTCTGCACCTTTCATCTCCACTGCCTTGTCTGTAGATTTTGAGGGCTAGATGAGTGGTGTCTGTGCTGACATTCTAGTAACCTAATCTTAATTTTGATGCCAATAATCATGAAATACCTTTGCTGTAAACTTGGAACAATCTGCCCTTTGTATGCATTCCAGTATTAAGCTGCTGTCTGGAGCCCTGATTAATAACTTAAATACTTATCATAATTACCTGGTCCTAACCTTAGCATTTGGGAAAGCACAAATTTGACAGCCTTCAAAAGTGAGTGGAGCATGGTCAGAGAGTCAACAAACAGTACTGCCTTTGTCCTCATTTGGAAACTGCTTCTATCAAAAAAGGTTTTGTTTGGTTTTATTGTTTTTTAAGATAAATAATGTACATTTAAGACTTCCTTTAAATATATGCTGTTTCTTTTGGGAATTAGTATCCATTCATCCTTGCACCAGCTTTGTTCTTTAGCACATTGATTACTTCAAAATACAGTTTTTTAACAAGAACTCATTGTGGATACATCAGAACAAGGCCAAATTCCTTTTCCCTGACCCTGAAGTTTCAGCTTTTTCTCTGATGGGTAAAATTTTCTGGAGTTCATAAAAGATTTGAGTATTTCAGAGGCAGGCCTGAGCAAAATTTTCAGAAAATTTGCATTTCACAGAATCCTTCAATTGTTTGGGTTGGAAGGGACCTTAAAGATCATGTAATTCCAACCCCCATCATGGTCAGGGTCACCTTCCACTAGACCAGGGTGCTCAAAGCCCCATCCCACCCAGTCTTGAACACATCCAATGATGGAGCATCCCCAGCATCCCTATTCTTGTAGGCTCCCTGCAGGTGCTGGAAGGCTGCTATAAGGTCTTCCTGGAGCCTTCTTCAGGCTGAACAACCCCAACTCTCTCAGCTTTTCTTCAGAGCAGAGCTGCTCCAGCCTCTGAGCATCTTTGTGTCCCTCCTGTGGACCTGCTCAAACAGGTTCATGTCCTCCTTGTGCTGAGGACTCCAGAGCTGGACACATTTGTGTGTGTTTAGATCTTTACCAGTTCCATGGTGTTACAGTACTGAGTGACTGAGCACAGGGGCTGCTCCTTCTCATTCCTCCTGCCAGCAGGTTCATTCTACTGACTTTTAGAACAAGATGAATGGCAGGTACCTAGTTGATTTTAATAGCTGTTCAGCTTTGGTGAAAGTTAGGCTTTTAAAATGCTGTCAGTGAAATATAATCCTGGGCTTATGTACAAAGGAAAGGTGCCTTACAATGCAGACAACTCCTCTTCTAGAGGGATCACTTGCAGGAATGAAGCAATAGCTTTACTCCAGTGCTCTTTCCACTGGTGGGACTGTGTTCAGTTAATTGTAGCCACGTTGCTAAGGGATAAATGTTCCTGCACTCTTCCACAAACATGGGTGTCCATCTCCAGGTAACAGTGACAGTCCATAGTGCTGTGGACTGCACTGTAGCAGGATCCATGCTGAAGCTGCTGCAGGCTGCTACATTTCCCTGTTCCCAGCAGCAATATTGCACTGTACCCTGCTTCCTGACTCAGTCTGGTTTGGTGGGTTGTCTCCAAAGCACCATCTAAGTAAAGGATCTAAGAATTAGCCCTGTGCCTGGAGAGCTTGCTGAGGATGTTCTGGCTGGTTGGGTATGTGTATTGCTGGCTCCTCTCAGTTATGGGGGTGCACACACACTTGTGTCATGGCTTAATACTCGTTGCCAACAGAACTAAATCTGAGTATCACTGCTGTGAAGCTAATGGGCCACTTCCTTCTGGTCATCTTGAAGGGGCAACCAAAGTTCCTTTTGCTAGCAGCATTGAAGCCTGTGCAGAGTTAGCACAACACCTGCTCTCAGGTATGACTGGAGTCTTTTCCTGCTAAGCAATCTTCAAACTGCACAACAGTGACAAAAACCTCAGGAAGCCTTTTAGCTTGAGATGAAGGATGCTGTATTTATCAGTAGCTGTGCCAGCTAACCTGAAGTGGTTTTAAAGCAACAACTCCTTGAAAGGGACTTTAATTAGCAGTTTCTGAAAAGTATCTGCTGCCTTGAGTCTCATCTTGTCTCCAGGTGAGCTGGGCAGGTATGTTAGCAACTGCATCTGCTCCCCCTGGATTCCTTACAACTTTCTGCCTTTTCTTACTGTTGTTTCAGATTTATGTCCATCTCAAAGAAGGGAGTGGTGCTGATGGGCTGGATGCTCTAAAGAACAAACCACAGCTTCACAGCATGGTGGCCAAAAACCTTTGTCAGAATGCCTCTGGGAAGAACTACATCATCTTCACTGGCCCGAGCATTACCAGCCTGAATCTCTTTGAAGAATTTGAGAAGCAAGGTGTGTATTTGTTGACTTCCTGGGCTTTAATGATGATAGACTTAGGGGCTTCCTGCCACTGAATTAAAAACCAGCCTCCCCAAAGGCTTCACTGATATTTCAATTCCTTGTATAGATAAATTAGTCACCTCCAAAAGTTCTCAGTCATGAAAAGGTACTACACAGAGGACTTCCTGAGTTGTTCTCTAAATCTTCCTCTTTAAATCTTCTTCAAGTTAAAAATGAGAATGTAAAAGCATTTTAAATAACTCCTTGCTTTTGGTCTTTGCCTTGGAAATGTGAGGACTAATCTCATTTATGGCCTGGGGGACTTTTCAAAGGATTTCCTAGCTACCTGTGATTTTTCTCTTCCTGTTGTGAAAGACTAGGGATGGGCTGAATCCTTAACACTGTGCCTTAGAAGTCCTTGCCTGTTTAATATCTGTTAAAGATGTGACTTCTCTAGATGACATTTTATGCAGTGGTAAAGTCAGTGAGAGCACTGGAGGAGACTCTACTGCAAAGCAGCTCATGTTTTGCCAGCACCTGCTGGGATCCTACTGCATTGGCAGTAGGTGAATTTAATGTGGGTTTTTTGTGCTGTGTGCCTTAGACAACTAAATCTCAACAGGGCCACACCAGAAGTGTCATGAGAGCCTGTTAAAAAAGCATCTGTGCTCAGGTGCTCATGACAGTTCAAGACCCATTCTTAAACTGCCAAATTTATTCTTCTTAAGAAAATACAGTTTCTGGGCTGGAGCAGGATCAGTGGTAGAATGATCCAATGGAGAAGTGAAAATAAAAAGAAATTGGTATTGATCTTAACTGCTTTACATTGTTTAGATTTTTGTTTGGGTTTTTTTTTTGAGTTAGTAGTGTACCCTGGCAGCAAAGGTGGTCAACACTCCTGGGCTGTGTTAACAGGAGCATAGCCTGCAGATGGAGGGAGGTGATTATTGCCTCCTGCACAGCACAGCTTTTTTAGCAGAGGGTCACCAACCTGGCCAGGGTCTGGACCACACGCTCTGCTCTGTGGAGAGGGCTGTGCATGTTCAGCCTGAGAAGAGGAAGCTTCAGGAGGACCCAACAGCAGCCTTATGCTACCCTGAGGAAGCTGTCGAGAGAGTGGAGCTGGCTTTTCATAGTGGTGCAGGATGGAAGGACAAAGAATAGCAGACATCAGGTGAAACAGAAAGAGAAGTTCAGACCAGATGTAAGTTTTTTTCCTGAGGGCAGCAGAGCAGGATGCCCAGACAGATTGTGCAGTCTCTGTCTTTGGAGGTTTTCAAGCCCAAATAAGATAAAGTGCCAAGCAGTGCTGTCTGACCTCAGAGCTGACTCTACTCTGAGCAGGGGATAGGACTAGAGACCTCCTGAATTGCCTTCCAACATTAATTATTCTTGATGCTGTGATCCTATGAAGAATTTTGTGGAACCTGAGCTGTGGTTTGCTTTTCCTAAGCCACACCTGCATTACTGCAAAAGCCCCAGTGTTCTTTATTGAAAGCCTGCTGTGTAGCACCTCCACTGTGTCTAGTAATACAAAGGGATGTTGGTCAACATAATTCTAAAACCTCAGATAATAAGACAGGGCACTTTGATCTTCTTCAAAATCAAAACCCCAATAGACCTCTTCTTTATTTTTCAGGGGACAAACAAAGCATTTTTTTCTCCATCCTCTGAATAGAACTGGAAACCTGCACTGACATGTCCCAAATCCTCTGTTCTATGAGCAAAAAGCTGTCTTTGTTATTTGCTCTGACATACATTCATAGTGCATATCCCATTTTCCTCCTCTAAGCATTAGTGTTGCTCCTCACAGGGGGCAGCACCCTCTAAAACCCTGGGTCACTTGCTTCCTTGAAACATATGATCCCTGAAAGTCCCTTTTGCACCTTCTGAACCACCAGGAGCAGCTGGCTCTGTGCTGCAGAGTGGCTGGGGTTGGAAAAGCTGCAAGAGTTGCCAGCCTGGGTGACCATGGCACTCCCACAGGCTTTGCAGGATCCTGCAACTCCAGCACCTGGACTAAAGCAAGCTCTCATCTCTTTCCCCTAACAGTTGCCCTAGCTCTGACTTGACNAGGGCACTTTGATCTTCTTCAAAATCAAAACCCCAATAGACCTCTTCTTTATTTTTCAGGGGACAAACAAAGCATTTTTTTCTCCATCCTCTGAATAGAACTGGAAACCTGCACTTCCCCTAACAGGCTACCCAGTTGCCCTAGCTCTGACTTGACCTAGTGTTGCATGCAAGATAAATGATTGCAGAATGAATGAAACCTACAGATTAAGGGGGTCATCCATGGTGACAGAGGCCAGTAAATCTGCAGAAGTGCTGCACTTCTCCAGGCTATACAGCATGAAGGTTACACAGTGTGCTCCTGAGAGAGGAAATGGTTCCCATTATTCTCTCTGAGGAATGAAACATCTGCTGGAAGCTTTCTGCAGGCTTATGGCCTGAGCTAAAGGAAAGGCTACAATTAATTATTATGGGGTCTCTCAGATGGTTGTTGCTCTTTTGAAGCTCTAGCACAATAATGTAGTTATTGGCTCAGTTTTATACCATTGCAGGTTCCTGGGGAGAGTAACACCTTGCAGGGAGTCATACTCTTCAGGCAGCTAAGGAGATTCTTCTCAGACCTGCTTATTAAGATCAGAAAGATCTTAATATTGGCTGGATGAAAGCCTTCTCAAAGTCTGCTATGTTAATGCTAAAGTTTGCAGGTTTGTGGCCAATGTGGTTTGTGTACCTCTTGGCAAGACAAGAAATTAAAAAGAGAGATGAATTAAGAGAGACAGGGATCTACTG
>VWZY01003512.1:7171-35312 GCA_013399075.1 Chloroceryle aenea
TGGGAGAGAAGGTAGGCGGGCTGGGGCCGAGCACGTGCTTAAACAGTGTTGTGTCTTCCCGGCGATGCTAGGCAGCCAGCGGAGCGTTTCTGCTGTGCATCTGTGGAGGCTGTTGCTGATTCCAGCCCACTGATGCTGTGGAGTAATTAACTTGGCATCCCTGAAGCACAATGTCTAATTCCTGGAAGGATCTGAGGTTAATGGAAAGTGAGGAGTAAAAAGATAAGGGCAAAAACAATAGCACACTATAAAACAAGTTACAAATATGTTTTGTTTCATGCGGTATCGTCAGCCAAGTCTCAGTCGCTTTACTGAGAGGTCCCTGTGGCAGGGTTAGCGTTCTAATCCCAGGGTAGCACTGGAGTTCCTTGCAGGGGAGGTGGGTGATCACATGCAGTTCTGAAGAGAGCTGCTGCTTCTTTCAGGCAAGTAAGAGCTGTTTTTTACTGCTAACAGAATAGAATCATTGCTTTGAAACAGGGGGTGATGCAAAAGGATGCTTCTGTCCAACTTCTTAGTCTTCCACATGAGAATTAGGGGCTTGTTTGTACTGTCTGGATGATGATGAAACTTTTTATATTTTTTTGTATTTTAGAGCAATTCATCTTTGGAGAGCAACTTGGAGGGCCTAGCTGGTGTTTTGGAAGCTGATCTACCAAATTACAAAAGCAAGATACTAAGAATACTGTGTACCGTGTATGTATGCAGGAGAGCTGGGCATCTGGGAGGTGCTTTCTGGGCATAAGTTTAAGGTAGTTTAAATGCCAAGAATTCCTTTAGTTCCTGAATGGTGTTACGGTGCATAGTTTCTTATGCTACAAACAAAAGAAATGAAGAAATAAATTTATTACGTACTTAGGTGTATTTCAAGGGAAATATTTCTTCACATTACCTTGGCTTGAAATGTGTACAAAGGCTGAATGAAGATAGAGGAAACCTCAGAGCTGCTCTTCATTATCCAGGAGAACACAATGAAGCTGGGCAAGCTGCTGTCTTACAGTGCTTATTTAGTTTTATTGTCTGTTGCTTTCTTGTTGCCTGTTCCTCTTCTCCAGCAGTGAGATGCCCATGTCCCTGTAAGGCCATTTGATGGAGGAGGGGAGCTGGGAACACAAAGGGCTGTCATCAGGCTTTCTCCTTCCTCTCCCCAGCAAAGCATAGGAGCAGAGATGCCCCTTGCCAGGGTCACCGAGCACGGTCTGTGGTAGAAGATAAGAGATGTTTGAGGGAGGGGTGTGGTGAAGAGGGCATGTGTGCCAGCCCTAGCCTATGCTATCGTTATGCAGATACTTTAAGTCGATTTTGTAGCAATGTTTGTTAATATAAGGCAAATGGTACATTTTTTCTTCTTGCTTACCACAGTCGTGTAGCAATAAGACTCTTGTGAAAGTATAGGGTTAGCTTACATGTGTGCAAAAACAGCTGAGGGAAATTAGGACCTAGTTTTCCCTAAGATGTGCTTAAAATCAGTTACTTTGACTTGAGAAACTTTGAATCAAAATTAATAGCATTAAAAATGTACACCTCCTGTTTAATCTTACTGATGCTGTGTAATGCTATTATTTCTAAATTACAAACTTAAAACAATTTCTTAAATCCTTCCATAAATTCTGTCACTGATAGTATTTGGACAACCCTCTGGAAGACTCAGCAGCTGGATATCAATAAAAAGCAAATACGTTATAGGTAGTTCAAAGTAGCACCTGCCTTTCTAAATGACTGTAGTTTAAAAAAAAAAAAAAAAAAACAACCAATATTAAGATCACATTTGTGTGTTTTTCTTAGCTCCTCATGATGCAAGTTTAACTTACAATAAGTAGATTCTAAGATTCTTTGCAGTTGCCAGTTGGCACATGGTGAATAAACAACTAACACCACGTTTCTTTTTCTGTATCAGTGCACGTCTGTTACCAGAAAAGCTTACTGTTTACACGACATTAGTTGGGTTGCTGAATGCCAGGAACTACAATTTTGGTGGGGAATTTGTAGAAGCCATGATTCGTCAGCTTAAAGAATGTCTGAAAGTCAACATGTATAATGAGGCTGTGCATCTAGTAAGTGGCTTTTGTTTATTTGTTCTACATTTCTCTTCTCCTTCTTTCACCTTTTAGCTCCAGAAGAGCTGCACAGTGTGTGTTACAGTCTCTTATGGCGTGAATGTGTGGTGCAGTGTGAATATACCAAGAGGAAATGTGTGCTATGTGAGAAGTATTTCTCTTCTCAGGAGAGAGGAATCATGCTGCAGTTGCAAAATTGACTTCCAGCTGTATATTTTCCCAGTGACTCATTTGCAGTAAACAGAGGTGCTTCCCCCTGTCTTTTCTATAGTCAGATGTAAAGGATAGATGAAAGGCATGCACTTCTATTACATTCAGAGGTGTATGATCTTATTATGACTCCCATGGGGGGGGAGAAGAATAAAAAATGAACAGTCTAGTCCTTAAAAGATAGTTTTGGTGGCTGTTATCATGTTTGTGTTTTCATTCTGATAATAAGAGGTGAAGATCAAGCAGGCAGTGCTTGATCAAGTGCTGTCAGTCTTCAAAATCGCTTGCTTTGAGATTTTCTCTGTGAAAAGGCATTAGGACTTCAGCGGTGTCTGGTTTAGAAGCCCAGTGCCAATCTTCCCAGCTTTTGAAGCCCACTGGTGGAAATGAAGATTCTAGCATTTCCATGTATTTTGTCAAGAGACTGTGGGACACTTTTGAGGGTAAAATCCTCATCAGAACTTTCTGTCTCTTGGCTTCAGCTTCATGTTCTCTGGTAATGCTCATACAAATGACTTGTGAGAGTAACAGCTAAGGGTGTGGCAGTGGAAATCTTTCCTCAGCCTTGTCAAAGACTTTTCAAAGACTGTTCAGAGCATGAATACCTGGAAAGTAAGAGCTTGGTATGTTTCTCTGTTGCAGTTGATATTTGAGTACTGGACTGTCTGCTTAGCCCAAAATTGTTTTCCCAAGACCTCTTCCCAATGATCTGCCTTCAGATCAAAATACCCGTGTTGGCTTTTTGGACTTCTTTTTGTGAATGTGCCCTTAATTAAAAAGGAAAAAAAATATTGAAGATCATAACTGCTAGAATTTCAGCCTGTATTCTCTGTTAATATATTGGTTTTACTCAGAGAGCTTGGGACGTACAAGGGCATTGTTTAAGTCTGAAGAGAGGATACAAATCAAGTGTAGGGAGAGAAAAAAGGGGCACTGCTCTACCTCAGGTATTTTCTACTTAAATTCCCATTTATGTCCATCTGGATTTCTTACCGGAGTGCAGCCAAATCAAGAATATCTTCCTGCTGTGGAGATTTTTTTTTTGTTCCCAGGCAAATAATGTCATTTGATTCACAGCACACCATTAGTCTGTCACATTTCTGGAACCTGAACATGATGGCAGTTTTCATCTCTGTGTATCCATCTATATTTATGAAGAAATCCATGCTATATCCAGCCTGCTATTGAGCACATCCAGAGCTGGGGCATCTACAGGCTCCTTGGGAAACACGTTCCAGTGTCTCTGCACCCTCAAGAGTGAAGAACTTTCTAATTTCTTGTCTGAAACCTCCCCTCTTCCAGGTTGAAGCAATTGCTCCTCATCCTGTCATTACAAGCCCTCGTTGAAAGTCCCTCTCAAGTTTTCTTGTAGACCCCCTTCAGCTACTGGAAGGCTGCAGTAAGGACTCCCCAGAGCCTTCTCTTCTCCAGGCTGAACAAACCCAGCTCCCTCAACCTGTCCTCATAGGAGAGCTGCTCCAGCCCTCTGATCTTCCTCACAGCCCTCTTCTGGACCCTCTCCAACAGGTCTTGTGTTGAGGGCTCTAGAGCTGGACCCAGCACTGCAGGTGGGATCTCATGAGAGTGGAGTAGAGTGGCAGAATCACCTACCTTGACCTGCTGGCCACACTTCTCTTGATGCAGCCCAGGATACAGTTGGCTTTATGGGCAGCACTCACACATTGATGGCTCACATTGAGCTTTTCATCAGTTTTTTCCTTCCACTTCTGTAGTTTTAGTGATCTGATACTATTTAGATAGGAGCTCTAAAGGTTTTTTTCCCTGTAGTACCAGTTTGCATGTCTTGAATGTATACTGGTGCTTTCCTCCCTTCCTTGTTTAGAAATACTGTCTTTACACTGTTACTGCAGTGAGGCAGACTGAAGACATTATAACGAACAATACATTAGGCAGCACTTACGGTACTTGTCTGCCAGGGTTGAAAGGTAGATCTGTACAGTCTGTGGCATTTCTGCCTTTGCAGTACTGAATACTTTGTTTTTACTGATGATTTGGTTTAGTTGTTTAAGTAATATTTATTTCTTACACAGTAAATTTTTAAATCATTAATTTAAAACATTTTTGTTTGTTTTTGTTTAGGTTCGTTTTCTCTCCGACCTTGTGAATTGTCACGTAATAGCTGCACCTTCAATGGTAGCTATGTTTGAAAACTTTGTGAGTGTGACACAGGAGGAAGATGTACCCCAAGTAAGTAAAGAATCTGTAGACTCCTCTAGTGTTGTTTTCACCATATATCTGTAAGCATTGCTTCTGGACATAGGCTTAGAACAACAGTTCTAGAGAGAGCAAACTAAGTGGACTGTCATGTGCAAGTTCTTTAGCATAAGTAAAAGGAGCCTGTGGCAGTTAGAAAACACAAGGGATACAGTAAGAAAATGTGGTCCTTTATAGGGAGACAGATGAAGTGAATTCATTTTGCTTTACTTAGGCAAATGCATAATACCTGCCTTGTTCTGCTGTAGTGATGATCTGTAGAAGGACTGTGAAAGCAATACCATTTTTTTAAGTCTGCTTGTCACAGTTCAAGTTAAAAACAATACATTTTAAGCAAGATTTTTTTTTTTTTTCATTACTTGCCAATCCGGTCTTCAACTGCTGGTCTTTACATCCTCCCAAAAATAACAGTTTCACTGATGTTTTAGTTTAAATTAAAATGGTGTGTGTGTACAAAATCTTTTGGAGCTTACTTGTATACTTGCTTTCAATACGTTGTTTTCCTTTAGGTACGGTGTGACTGGTATATGTTTGCATTCCTGTCATCTTTGCCATGGGTTGGAAAGGAGTTATATGAGAAGAAGGATGCTGAAATGGATCGTCTCTTGTCTCAGACAGAAAGCTATTTGAAGTAAGTCATAACCCATACTCTTATCAGCATCTATTGAAGTATGGATTACTAGCCTTGATTGTTGCTCACTCAAGTCTTATGTCTGAACTATTCTTTGGAGAAAAAAAAATCATGTTGGAAAAGATATATTGCTGAAGGTCTCGTTCTGCTCATGCTGGAGCAGCTGCAGTTGTTAAGTGTGCTGTGAATACTGACAGGTTGTTGAGTTAGTGCTCTGCATTGCTACTGCTTTCTGTCTGGGTGCTTCAAGTTAATGTTGAGATACAATAAAAGACATATTTTTAGTAATCACGAACCTGGTACTTAAATACATAGACTTCATCAGCTGAAGAGCTCAAATAGCAGGTCACTCATAATAAAAAAAATGCATTGCTGCCCTAAATTAGTCTTTTAAAGATCAGATGTTCTTTTCTGTGTAAACAGACGCCGCCAAAAGATTCATGTACCCATGCTACAGGTTTGGACTGCTGATAAACCACATCCACAAGAAGAGGTGAGTGGACTTCACATTGCATTCTTCCAGAAGGTTTGAAAACCAAGTTTTTACTGAGGTGTTCTTTTACCAGGAAATTAAGACACCTCTAAAAGTACTAGTGCTTCAAGTTGTCTTCTGTTTGTCACTAATTCTAACAAGTTTTATGTGAGGAATTGTCTTCTAAGTCTTGGGCCTAAATGAAAGGTTTTGTGGGGTGAGTAGGAAAGTGGTTTATTGTTTGCCAGCAGGCCACTGAGGAAGTGTTATGAAGTGAGGAATGGTCGTAAATTGTAGTATTTGTTTTGGAATTACAGGTAGAGGGCTTCATGTTAGAAGGACCTTTGTGAGAAGCAAAATACAATTACTTATCCCTTAATGTTTTCCCTTTGCAAGAAGACACCTTTGTAGTGTCTGTGTTCTCTCTACTCTAGGAATTGCTAAACAAATAGGTGGAACTGCTGTACGCAGCAGTTACCATGACACCTTTCACAATTAGCCAAAAATACTGGATGGGGAGGAGTGGCATTTATCTAATATAGGGTGGAATTTACCTTTTCAGATGTTCTTGAGGTTTTTTTTCTTTCCCTTAAGTTTGAGGACAGATGTAGTTGGAAAGTGGAATCTAAATTGATCTTCTGGGAAGTGCTGGAACATTGCCCTCTTATGTTTTGTTCACTGTTCTGATTAAATCACAGTTTTGACAATTGTCTTGTTAGTTGTCTGATTATGATTGATTTGTCAGTGTGAGTATTCTACCTGCCCAATACCTGAATTTTTTTCAATAGAGGAGGGATTAGCAGAGTGCAGTTGCGACCATGTGTTACCCAGAGTACCACAAATACGTCTGTTCAGGTGCTAGTTGTTATTACTTTTTTGTTCTCATTTTGTAGGGCAATATTTGTAGGGCAAATTTCTGTAAATGCAAAACACTTCCATGTAAGGAATTCTTGCACCTTGAAATGTGTTCAGTAGGCCCCAGGCCTCAAGAGTTCTTGGTCCACTTTTAGCAGGAGAGTAATTAAACAAAGCAGGACTATTGCCAGTTGCATAGGTATCTGTGCCATCTCTGGGAGAATGCTGGGACTCAGTTGTGATGAAAACTATGGCAAAGGTATTTAATATTTTATAGTCTTGTATTTGTCTTGGTTATGCAGTAGTTGGTATTTTATGATTGCTCTGGAAACAGTGGGCAGTCCTATGGGATGTCTTTCCAATATTAATGTTGACGTGAATACCACCAATGAGCAGTGACTGAAGTAACGTTCACTGCTGCAGTTTAATGGGCAGTTTCAAAGGACAGCCATCATGCTAAGACTCCTGGGCTGCCTGTTGGTGTTTAAAAACCTGCCAGCAGTTAAATTTTACTGATACAATGTGGTGTGGAATTAGGAGCAGCTCTGACTTTGAGTGCTTAAATTCTTTCTTGGTTTACTGAGTCAGCAATTTAAGAATCTTTGGCTTCTCCTCTGAATGGAATACAGAATTTAAGAAATACATTTCTGATAGATAGTTCAGGGAGCTGACAGCTTTGTTACGAGATTCAGTGCATCTGATGTTTCTCACTTTTTTCCTTCAGTATTTAGACTGCCTTTGGTCTCAGATTCAGAAGTTGAAAAAAGACCGTTGGCAGGAGCGACACATTCTGAGGCCCTACTTGGCTTTTGACAGCATTCTTTGTGAAGCGCTGCAACACAATCTGCCTCCATTCACCCCGCCACCTCACACCGAAGATTCAGTGTACCCGATGCCAAGGGTTATTTTTAGGATGTTTGACTACACAGATGACCCCGAGGTATGTGATTGCTGTGGGCGGTGGTGAACAGATTTCACCATTAGATTTCTGGAGCAATATTGGTCAAAAGGTGATGTCCCTTCTCCCAGGATAGTGAGTGGTTTGGAGACCAGCAGCAGTTCTGCTCTGGTATTTCTGCAGAAATTAAGTGACCAAGCTACTGTGAAAAGCAAATCCGTGTGGAGCAGAATTTAGCAAGTTGGATGTTGTGACTCTTTCACATAGAATGTTAAATGTTCATTGAATTTTTTAATGTCTTTAGAAAAACTGCATTCACAGAGTTAGACCTTCAATGAAGTTGATGACTTGAGTCTTTCCAGACCAGATATTTACTGTAATGTTTAAAGATTATTGTTTGCACATCTGCTAGAATTTGTTGAAATGTATTGTGGAACAAATGAATGTTTAATTGGGGTGGATGAAAGATCCATCTGTCTCAACAGTCTGCCTTCAGCAGTGGTCATAGGTAGACAAAGATGTATAGGAATATGAAAAGAATATTGCTTTATGTCTGCTGCCTTTTTCCTTCATCTGTTTGCCCATGAATTTTGCAATGAATGAGACCATGGCACTGTATTCTTTCCACTTTATCCTGGCCGTTCCTGATTTTATTTCTTCATCAGTTCATCTGTGGGGTTTTTTTCCAGGTTGCTTGGTGGTAGCCTGCCTGATGACTCCACAGAACAAAGGAAGAAGCGAATGCTCCATGAACTTATGTTCTCTAGTGTTGTTCCCATTTCTTTTTGTCATGAGTCTTGATACTCATTTTGTTTTAAATATCTGTCTGAGGTTTCTGTAGAACCTGTGTCACACCAGCTTCTTAATCCTGGAGGACACAGGGCACCTGAGACCTCAAGGTGTTTGTGTGGCAGTTGAACTGGTTTGTTTTTTTTTCCACCTGTAGATATTTGTAGAGAGAGTTTATTACCTGTAGTACCACTGCACAAAAAGGAATCTTTCATGAGTATTAATTCTTTCTTATCAGGGCCCTGTCATGCCTGGCAGCCACTCTGTTGAACGATTTGTAATTGAAGAGAACCTTCACTGCATCATCAAATCCCACTGGAAAGAGAGAAAGACTTGGTAGGAAGAGCTTAGAGCTTTCTATATGCTACCGTGGCTTCACTGCCATCAGGGATATGCAGGTCCTGCGATGGTTAGATGAGACCTCAAGATTACACATTTCCTACAGCATTTGATAAAACTTGATTAACTGCATTTTACTATATTAAAACTGTTACGTGGAATACACTGTGGGTGTGAAATACCCAGATAATGGAGAATTTGTGTGATCCAGGGTGACGGTGGCTCCTTGGGAAAGGAATTCCTTAATAATACAGGATGAACTGGAAAAAAAAATAGGCGGACATGCCTTATTTTTTATGGGAGCACTGTGGAGAGCGCAGTAGTGTTATGCTTCCTGGAATTTTGAAGCAGGTGATTTGTCGGGGCACAGTGATCCCTGAGCTGGTTCATCTGCAGCTGCCTGCACACTGGTGTTTGTGAATGCAGTTCTGCTTCCTACTCCTTGTTACATTCTTCTCTTTGGGATTACTTGGCAGAGATAATTGAGTTTGCTCTGGGGAGTCATTGCAGCACCAGCAGATTTCATTGGTTTGAGTTCAGCTGTGCCAGGAAGCAGTCGGGACTTCTCTTTGTTTCTGCATGAGCAATATCTGATGTGGGTGATTGATAGCCAATTGGCTGTGTCATGCTCCAAGTGAAAACCACTGAACTTTGTATACTGTGCAAAAAACGGGCAGAAAGAATGGTTTTGGTGATGGCATGTGGTAAAAGGTTTTGGTTGCAGCTGTTTGATTTAGCAGAAACTAGAAATTTGGGGTTGTTGCAGTTACTGGGACACTGTTAATTCTCAGAAAAAAGTAAAGGTTTAGAGGGAGATACAAGATATGACAGGTAGAAATAAAATCAATGAAGTAGCAGTTGTTTGCAGTGTAATAATGGTAGGTGCTAATAATCAGATTAAAAGGTGAAGCATTTGAAGCCTGAGAATTTCTTACATAATCCATTAGCTTAATTGTGCTTTCAAGATGTCCTGAACGTCTGTTGTTTTGGTTGTGGTTGGATAGTTGTGAGTTTTTTATATATATATGCATGCCAGAGTTACAGATCACCATGACTATTTATGCAGGACTATTTTGTGTAGCAGTATAGTCTTTAAGTGATGCAACTACCTAGACATAAAATACATCATTACAGATCATAGTTCAGGCAATGCTGGGTGTATTGTTCTGCTGTTACTGGTTTAAGTGTTCTTTGGATTGATGGACAGACTTTGAAAGGATTGTTGATTTGTTTGTGCTGCCTTTGTGTGAACTCTTGCCCAAAACTAAACGTTTTATGTAACTTTCTTACTTATCTGCACATTTGCTGTGTTATGTTCTGAACTGCATGTATCTGTGGTTTTGCAGTGCTGCACAGCTGTTGAGCTATCCAGGAAATAACAAGATCCCCTTGAACTACCACATAGTAGAGGTATGGATTTCATATATAACGTCTTCTGCAGCTTTGTTATTTCAGGACTAACATGGCCCTGTCAGTTCCATGATAGATACATTAAAATTACAGTTTGATTTAGGTGTCAACCTCAGTGTTGTTGAATTCAACCAGCGGGTTTTAAATGAGCAGTTTATATGTGGTTGAGTGTTAGTTTTATGCTCTTTGTTGTCATTTTAGCTTGGTGCATGAAAGCTATGATCAAGGTCAAACAAAATTTATTTGTGCACTAGTAATCCAGGTTGTGCCATTTGTCAAACTTTTAAAGTTTTACGTATGATGCATATGTATCATACAGTCTAAGAGATGGCTACATTGGAGTCACTTTCAGTTTTTTTTTGAAAAATAGTAAAAATACAAGAGGAAATAGACACAGTTTGAAGTACAAGAAACTCCTCTTAAACATAGGATAAATCATTTTTTACTGCGAAGGTGATTAAACTCTGGAAGAGTTTCCCCAGAGAAGCTGTGGAGTCTCCAGCCTTAGGAAGTTCAAAACCTAATAGGACACCTGAGCAACATGCTGTAGGTGACCCCACCTTATGCAGGGGCCTTTAAACTAGATGATCTCCAGCTGTACTCAGCCATTCTGCATGATGTTCTATGTCCAAAATCTGCATGATTTTGTATCTTCTACTGGCACTGGAAAGTACTTGAGGTGAAATACTGGTCTGTTTCCTCAAGGACATCCTCCATATCATTGAATTTTAAATAAACATAATATGTAGCAGAAAGCATCCTAGGTTTTCTTATGGTGCCTCCTTTCAAGTGCTTGTTTTCAAGATCCAGAGCTATATAAAAGTTCATTAATTTCCATCGAAAGTTGACATGGATTAAGAGATTTCAGTAATAATGTCAACTTGTCATATAAAGGCTTTGTGAAGAAGTAACTGTAAGTAGGAATTTCAGAGATAATTATAAAAAGAAATAATCTTATGTAAAAGATTTATCTTAATAATAGTGGGATTGGGAATTCCTCCTGGCTCCAAAATGACAAACATTCTGAATGCTGTAAAGTGCATTACTTTTAGTCAGCTTCGTATTTTTCTTTTTTTTTTTCCTTGCTGTTTATTTGCTTGTTTGTTTTCTGTTGTGCTCTGTATTCAGAAGAGAGGAATCTTAAAATTAACAATTTTCTGCCTTAACATCAAAGAATCTTCAGTGGTCATATCTTCAGGTGCTCTGTGTAGCTGTGTGCTTCATACTCTGCTGTGCACTAATGGCAAAAAATAGTTACTAGAATTCCTGATGAAATAAGTTACCTGTAGGCCCTGGAAATTATTTGATTCAGAACCTTGTAGGATCTGAAAATAGTGAGGGTTTGCTGGAAAGAAGTACAAGACTGGTGTACGATTTCTTTGACTAGAACTGTAATAATAGAAACATAGCAATGTCTGGGNTCATTTACTTTTTCTTGCACTTTTGAATTATTTTAGAATATTAACTTCATTACTTCTCTATATCTGCTTACTTTTAATGAAGCTCCAGAATTTTTAAGGCATAGCATACTTTCTTTCAGGTTTCTGTTCTGCTTCCGACTGCTCCCTTGTAAGGTCTTGATTAACAGTCAACTTGATATGTTGCTTTCAACAGCTTTTAACAGTTTAACCTGCGAAACTTCACTAACATTTTCAGATTAGGTCACAGAACTGTGGAAATAATATAGTGTAACCAATAAAAGAAAGTGTTATTTAAGGTTCAGAACATAACAGTTAGATAAATGTATCTAGAAAGTGGTTGTCAGTTTCTTCCCAAGTATGTCTACTTTTGAGGTCCCTAAAGCTCCACCTCCTAGTTTGTCAAGCTGAGCACAGAATGCTCCATGCTACCTGGAATCTGTGCAAAACATTGAAGTGACACCTTTTCTCTCAGTAGCTTCTAATAGATGCATATGTGGATACTTCTGGTATCTGTGAACTGGGATTGTCTGGGCAGCAGCATTGGCTTATTGGTCTGTCACGCCCTGTTGTTCTATGGCTTTTAGTACAGCTTGCACTTGTCATGATCATTTGAAATCATCAATGCCCTGATCTATCTTGTGGCCTTCTTATTCTCACAAAGCATGGTGTGCCAATTTGAAACCCTTAATCCAAATGTTTGCTAATGAATATGTGAATTTTATTTGTGAATATTGCAAATACAGTTCTATGCAGTATCTCACACAGATAATGTCTTATCTTCCAGTTATTATTTCCTATCTTGAGAACAGGAGCAGTTTTCTACCTAATGGGATACCTGCTACCTTTTTATGTATCTTCCTGTGCAGTATGACCAGATTATACTGTCACAGAAATGTTCTCCAGCTCATTGCAGTCTCTTCATGCTTTCAATGTTTTCCTTAGAATAAAAGGTTCGAGTTGATGTGCTTTCATGTGGTGTTTGTGGAGTCTATAAATGGATGTTGATTTCTTAATGCTAGTAAGAAGATTTTCTCAAGCTTACTCATGTAAGCTTCGATTCTGCCATGTTTATTCCAAACTTTAAGGAGGAAGTTGACCAACTATAATGAATCCAAGTTTCCTGATTCCTTTGATGTAATTTGAATCTAGTTGAGAACAACATGGAAAATAAACAGAAACTCAGAGGTGAATGTTGTAGAAAGATGATCTTTTCGTAGCCCTCAAGGACTGACATGCTGTTATTATAGGCATATTTGAAATTAAACTACTGATAGGCAACTTGAAATTAAACCCACAGTTGCTGACTGCAGGATTGTTTTCAGTTTTCTTAGTGGGATCCTTTGCCAAGGAGTACTGAGCATATATTTTTGCTGTATGAAATCCTGCTTTTAATTTTGAGTTGAAAGTGATGGCTTTATTTATTTAAGTTTTTGTCTAGGAGAAAAGAGGACACAATGGAAAAGATACAGATGTTGTTTTAATGCAAATAGTCTTTCATACTAAATGCTTAGGCTTCATTTATTGTTTAATATTTATATTTATTACTAAACAGGATCAGATGATTTCCAGTTTTCTTTGATCATGTGGTAGCACTGCAGTAGGTCATACCGTGACTGCCCATTTCTACAGTTCTGTGCTGTATTTGTTAGGTGTAATAGATGTATAATGTCAGTGCTGTGATTGGATGAAGTGATGAAGGGAGTTGGAGTGGACTGTGTATTCCAGTATAGAGTTACCACTACCTTTGTAAGTTTATCTCTTTTTCCTGAAACATACATTTGACAAAATAACATGGGCCTTTTGGGGTGTGTAATTAAGATTGAAGGCCATTATTACAAAGCTGAGGGTTGTGCAGGCCATGCTGGACTTGCTCTGATTTTGTGCCACCTTCTCCTACAGGTAATATTTGCGGAATTGTTTCAGCTTCCATCTCCACCACACATTGAAGTCATGTACACGACACTCCTGATTGAGCTGTGCAAACTGCAGCCTGGCTCTTTACCACAAGTTGTATCCTTTCTGCACTGCTGGAGATCGTTTATAAAATGTAGTCCTTATTTTGTTTGTCCCGTAGATGATGAGATATAGCAATAAATAGTGGCAGTATTAATATTTTACAGCAGCTACACGCAACCTTGCCTGTAACAATCACATGAAAGCATTGCATGGCCTACTTGGCACAGATCCAGATTTGCCAAGTGGGCAAGACAGCTCTATGGGCAATGTCCTGGTACTTCTCTGACCTTCCCAAGAAGTGCTGTGTTGGTGAGGGGATAAAATATAATACTCTTATCACTGCAGCCTGTTTAGGTCTGCACAAAGTGCAGCATGGGCATGGATACGTTACAGGCTGAGAAGGAAAGGAAGTGACAGACTTGATCTTTTGTTCTAGCAATTGTGCTAGTGCTCCTGCTCTTTTTTCAGTAGGAAGTGTAGCAAATGATTTAAAGGAACTGTCCTGATTTCCCACTTGGTGCTCCAAGTAGGCCCACTGTAAAGGTCAATAATCATCAGTCAGCTCAGACAGGGTGGCTAAATGCTAAGGAAGGAGGCATGACTCCCAGTGAATTCTCACTGTTATGTTGCCCCTAGTTTACTGCCATTTTAGATGATGTTAGATCATTGTTTTAGATCAAGCTACAGACTGAGAATGGAGGATGGGTAACAAACATCTATCTACTGGTAATTTTTTACACAAATTTTCATTCTACTTCATGATACCATTCACTGTTTACAAGTCCTGTAATCTCAATGATAAGAGCCAAGTCTATTTCAAACATTGAGCAGACGTCAGTGCAGACAGTTTTTAATGTTAATAGGGATATTGTTAGTAGGATAAAGGCCTTGTTGGGTAAAGTCAATGCAGACGTACTTTCTCAGGCTTTCAGTGGTGATGGAAGATTGTTGGTAAGCATCAACAGCGACCCATGAAGCTAGACTGGTGAGATTGCAAAAGGAGTCTATAAGGAGGTTGGTGTCATGTTCCTGTCAGTGTAGTTTTGCATGTTGCATGATGTGAGTTCTGGCTGTCGATGGAAAAAAACAACAGTCTCATTGCAGAAGTGGAAGAAAACCAAACTAGGATTAGAGGGTAGAATTCAAAAGTATTCTTCATTTATCACACTGTGGATTTACTGTGAGTTACCTGATTTTGGAGTAGACCTCGGAAGCTTTCAGTACAGAAAGTTGATTACATTCTGTTAAAAAACTGAAAAGAATAACATCTGATTTATCTAGTGCTTTTATGTAGTAAACCTTAATAAGAAATCTTCAGCTTGCACAAGCCACAGAAATGCTCTACATGCGTTTGGATACAATGAATACAACATGTGTGGACAGGTAAATGTGTTCGAGATGATGGAAAATATTCCTCGATATTCAATGTACATAAAAATAAAAGACTATGGAAAGAGTAGTCAGAAATCCTTCTTAGAACTTCTTGGTGCTATTAAAAATGTTTTCTGGGGTCTGGCTTTGAGCGTTCTAAAGAGAAGGTGGAGGGCTGACTGCTTGCCTCTCCTTCCCAGAAACACTCCCCCAAGGTCACAAGTCTGGCTGTCAGTCAGGACAGTTAAGACTGGTGACAGTTTTTCAGTGTTCGGAGCTGTTAGTAGTTGTGTAGTACACTGTTAACTAGTACTACACCTGCTCCCTAGTGGTCTGGAATGCAAACTGGAGTGGAGTTAATGGTGCATGTGCCACCCAGAGGAGAGAAGTGGTGATTTTGCCCTTTGAGTGAAGCCTGCATTTTGTAGTAGAGCTGAAGTTATTTATAAAAAATGTGAAAGTTGCACATTCACAGAAAGTTTACATTTTAATTGTTAATTTAATAGGTCACATATTTATATGAAACAACAGAAGGTGACAGATGCTTTATTTGTCCATAAAAGCTCCCTTCTGACTCTCTGAAGTCAGTCTTTTTATCTGTCAACATAAATACTTGTTTAATGCTCTAATAGCTTTCGAGTTTAGGTTTATCTTTTGGAAAGTGAAATGCACTTATAAGAAAATCTCAACTGCAAGTTTTTCTGCACTGCTGACATTTAATGAAGCTTTCTTTTTCTTTTAATAAAGATTTATTAACTGGTTTTCTCACCACTTGAGCAACTTCCAGTTCCGTTGGAGCTGGGAGGATTGGTAAGTTTCCCTTCCTTTCATTCAAACCTGATATTGCAAAAACCTTAGATTTCAAACTTCACCAGGAAGCATCACAGCATAGTGGCCCTGTTAATTGCTTTCCTTCAGCTCTTCTGAGATCTGTCTTAATCTGTTCACCACCGCGCAGTGGTAGATTATTTTTGTAATCTCTTTACTCACTGTGGTGTCCCTGGTGACAAATCTCAAACCAGTGTAAGCGTTCCCTGAACAGGGGAAGTAGAATCATGATGTCTTTTAATTTGTCCTGCATCCTCAGTCAGTTTCTGACAAATATTCCAAAATTACTCCCCAATTTACTTTTAATGGTTTGGCCTGACTTTTTGTATCCTGTATGTATTCTCTAATCTTGGTCTCTGCTCTACTCTAAATCTTTATAAACTGAGACCTTTGTGATCCGTTTTCCTCCTGCCAATTCCTAGCACCTGAAGTTCTGTCGGAGCTGGTCCTGACATCTGTTCTTACCATGCCAAATCTTGAACTCTCATCTCTAGCAGAAGCTCCCCGTACCCCATCAATGTCTAACACAGGTTTTCCTGAGCTTTCCATTCCAGGCACCCATGTAGCAACAGGAGTCACCTTGGGGTTAAGTCCTCCCTGCAGCAACTTCCACAGCTTGCAAATGTACTTGCTTTCCATAGCTGATCTGCCCAAGTGTCCTTGTGGAAAGGAGTGCGGCCTTTTTTTGTGATAAGTTTTTGTGGCTTAAGTTTCTTTTGTTGTTCTCATACGGATTTAAGTGCTTGCTGGCTATCCTAGTATACATGCATGTTGACTGACCAGGCAGCAATCTTCAAAGAGCTGATTTTTCTTTTCCTGGATGTTCCTTGATGGCATTGCTTCTGTGGTTCTCTCTCACAAACTGCCGTTTTTCACAAATGACTGTCTGGGAGACTTCTATCTGAAATGCATTTGAAATTAGCCAGAATTTCAAAAATTCTTCTGAGGGAGGAACAGTATGAAATCACACAAGGTTCCTTTCCTAAGGAAAAGGAAAGCCAGCTAACTGTAAGCACAAATTATTTTTAATCTGGTGCAGGAAGGGAAGCTACTTGAAAATATATCACTCAGAGATGAGATTCTGAGAACACTAATGGCCAATAAGGAAATAGAGATAAACTTAGCTCATTGTCTTAAAATTACCTACACTGTAAAACTAAGTGTCAAGCACTCTAGTTGTCCTTAGACCATTATTGTTTAGTACCTTTTAGACCAAGCCAAAAAGAGACTAAAGCACAATCATTTTTGCTAAAAGCTGTCATGTTCTCTCTCTGATAGGTCAGATTGTCTTACTCAGGACCTTGAAAAGCCCAAACCCAAATTTGTGAGAGAGGTTTTGGAAAAGTGCATGCGGTAAGTAAGATCATTTGATCATTGCATTCAAGGCAAAGTTTGATCTTTGCTTCTGGATACTGTTGGATTGCTTTTAATGTGAGTCTTGGCTTAGGGACATCTGTTCTTACAATTCAGCTTCAGTTAAGAGATGAGTCTGTTTTTTGTATGATTTTCATCTCATTTCCCTGCTGTAGGACACTTGGGACACTTTAGAGAGAGGGGTAAAACAGGTGGAGCAGATAGTAGTGAGCTACCTATCCCAGGTGTGCAGACCTGTAGTTATGAAAAGACATGTAGGCACATCTCTTCACAGTAGGCACGCAAAGAAACAGAGTTTAGTCGATATTTCTGGAAAGTATTCAGCATTCACCGAAACAAAGAGAACAGATCATTAGTTTTACTAAAACCCAAGAATCTGATCTTTACTTCTAGATACCTCTGATATCTGTTGACCTTTAAATAAACAAACAACCCTACAAACAAAACCCCCAAACTCAAAGACAACAGTACACAATCAGGGCATAATTGATGAGAGAGAGAAATACAGGAAACAGAAAGAGCAAAATGTTCCAAAAGCCTATGGTATTTGGTATCCTACATGAAAACATTCAGATGACTGAGTGAATTCAGTATGGGAAGTGTGAAGGTATTGCGCTGCAAAACAAGTAAAATTATTGTGTGGCACTTTTTCATTTCACTGAAAACTGGTAGCAAAATGAAGCCTTTGTGGAAGTGAAATAAGCAGGAAAGCAAAATGGACACATCCAGTTGAATATTATTGCTGCTTTGAACACCAACGTCTTACTAGTCTTCTGCAGTGCATCTTAAGACTTTTGCATAAAACATCCTACCAGGCAGCCTCTCAAGCTAAACTGATTGAGGATGGAACTGTCATCATGAAGTTCAAAATGGAAGTAGCTACTAGTAAGTTGGGTTTATGTGGCTCTTGTGACCTAGCAGAAGCTGCCATTGTGTTGTATAAACATCCTGATTTTTGTTCTATGAAAGTTAAATACAGGAAAAGCATTATAAAGCAGTCACTTTAGTATTAGCCCTGGTATTATTCCATTTTAATTGTACTGCTGTGAAACTTATTATTTCAGACTCTCCTATCATCAGCGAATAATAGACATTGTTCCTGCAAGTTTTTCTGTCCTCAGTCCTGCTAATCCGGTGTGTGTGTACAAATACGGAGATGAAAGTAACAGTAAGTACTAAAGTTAGTGAGGGGTTGAGTTAAGAAAATACTGTTTAAAAGCAAGGAAGCGCACTAGATTTTCTGTAATAATCAGTTGTCTTCATGAAGAAAAATAGAAGCTGAAATTAATGTACATAATTTTCATATGGGTAAATATGCTTCACATGGGCAATTAATACATATTAAGTCTGGATCGCTGTAATACTATCTTCTTTGTTACTTTATGAAGAAAAGAAAATCCAGATACTTGAAGTTACTCTCGCTGAAGTGGTTGTGGTGTTGTGCAGCATTTTTCAACAGAAATCTAAAATTTTAAAATTCATCTTATTTCTCTAATTTTGTCACAATACTTTGCAAAAGTCAGCATCTGAAGTGATAATGTGTTTCTTTTTTGTACTTTGTGAAACAGTGGAAGGCTTTACCAGTAAACTTGGTTGAATGCATACAGATGATGTAGAGATTAAGATGGAGAGATACCTTATTATTCATTTTATTACTCAGTGTAAAGACAATGTTGAGTGTCATCATACAATAAGGAAAAACAGGGAAGTATTCTATCTTTAGGAAATTGGTGGAACTTTAGACAGGGTAGTGATTACCTGACCTCAACTCTAAAGGTTCTATTGAAAGATTTTCATATAATGCAAAGACCAGGAAATCTGTTTCATGGAACAGTGATATGGACAATGACACTGGAAAAAGCTGGTTTTAGGTATAGTTGGGAAGTGCATTTGTTGCTCTGAGAGGCAGGTTGGTGTTAAAAGAACTTACTTGCCTTCTGTGTATTTTTGACCTCTGCTTTTTGTTTAGGGTCTCTTCCTGGATATACTGTGGCACTCTGCTTGACAATCGCAATTAAAAATAAGGCCAGTAACGATGAAATCTTCAGCATTTTAAAAGATGTGCCTAATCCAAACCAAGACGATGATGATGGTAAGATATATGCTGTTAGGCTTTGGCAGTCTGTCATTTCTTTTGTGTGTAAACTTACCTGCCATCCTTTGGAGCTGTGGGTGTGGTGTTGAACAGAATTGTATGCTTTTGCTTGTAATAGTTGGTTTCAATTTATTAGTAAATGTAAATAACACACCACTGTATTTGTAAATATCTTGCTTGCAGAGTCATGACTGGTTTTCTTAACAGAGGTAACCTGATGCTTGAGGTCTGCTTTCTTGTGGTTATTGACGAGGCAGTGTGAATTTAACATTTCCTTTGCCTTCAGCAACTGAGGGTAGTTCATGCTATTACCCCACCTCTGAGACTGAGTGCTTGTGCCCAAAGTGCTTTGCTGCCCTTGGTGCAGTCCCACAGAAGATAAGATAGCCAGCCTGTTGTCTGTTTTTCCACACATACAAACTCGCAACGGGACTCCTCTCACACTCTTAGTAGCTATGCATGCACAAGCATCATTGATCCCTAAAACATGTCTGATTTAAGGAGCACAGAGGAGTGCAAGACAGCGCATTAAGAAGTGAACTTTGCAATGGGTATGGCTTCGGTGTTTCTGTAATATTTGCAAGTGTTCTGTTATGCAGACAGAGAGCAGCAGTGATCTGGGGTTTTTTGCACTGGGATCAGCTGTCATGTTTCCTGGTTTGGTTTAGGCATCACCCACTAATGAGTGCTTGCCTCCCTGCCTGTCTTCAACGGCAGGGGGGGACTTGGCACTTGGGACTATTGCTGGGCCCCTCTCCCATGTCATAAACAGCCACCCTCTGTATCCATGCCATCCTTACCTTCCCCATTCTTCATGCTCTCCTCCTTCTTTGTGGTCTGACAGGCCTTCAGCTTGGTATGTAACTCTGCAGTTTCCTTTGCTGCCTTTCCCTGCTGCTGTCCACTGCTGCTGTTGTTACTTGTGGGTGGGGTGGCAGTGTCTCTAAGAGCTTCTTCACTGACCTGGAATTTTTTCTGCACGTTTTCTCCATGGCAGAATGGGAGCCTGAAGATTTGCACATTTTGGAAATTCTTCACTAGCTCCCTGCTTAGCCTTGCAAAACCTGGCTGATGAAACTGGGTTCTTTTTGTGAACTGCGTTAAACCCATAAGTCATCTCTGCTGTTTTATGAATAGCTTACATGCTTTACTTGAAGTACTTACAGGTTCAACTTTAAATAACTTGCAGATGAAGGATTTACCTTCAACCCTCTGAAAATAGAAGTCTTTGTTCAGACTCTGCTCCATCTAGCTGCAAAGTCTTTCAGCCACTCTTTCAGTGCCCTGGCAAAGTAAGTGTAATATGTGCATTATTTGGGGGTTTACAGAATTATTTAATTCTAGTGGTGAAAAATGTGATAAAAGAACTGGACCACAAGCTTCATCAATGTTTTAGGTGCTCTCCAATTCAATATGATTAGGAGAACTAAAGACATTGCACACTGAAGGAGTGGTAGTGTAAATCCTGGGTTATATATGTGAATGGAAATAACAGAAGTTAGAGCCATATGATGTAAATCTAAAAATGAGACAGGTGTGGAACATTACTCCATTTTAGAATTACTCATTTGCCAATTGTAGTAAGAGCAATGGTTTCTGCTTACATTTGAATGACTGGGTAGCTCCTGCTGCAGTATCCTATACTAGGAATATGACTACAACAATTACATCTGTATAAAAAAAATAAGAAAGAAGATGACAATACGAAAATTCAAAGTAAGATGCTGTAAATTTCTTATATCTACCAAAGCAGAGTAAAATCCATTCTAAAATACTTTTGAATACATCCCTTAAGAATACACTTTGACTTCTACAAAATTTGCTGCACCTTTTTTAGCAAAATGATGTAAAATAACTAATTTTTAATCCTCTTTGCTTTGGAATTGCTCTTGTGTGGTCTTGATATATGAAAGGTAGTCACATGCATCTTAATGAGTTATTTTTCTGTCTGTTCTTAAATAAATATAAAGCCGTTAAGAGAACATGCACCTGCAAGCTTTATAGAGGCAAAGTTGATAAGTAGCTATAGGTAGTAACCTGCAATCAGTAGTAGGAGAGGCAGAGTGACATGAATACTTAGAACCGTGGAATTTTCACTGCTGCAGACCAACAGTGGCAGCCAAGAGATCAAAAAGAGCCTCTTATGCTTTATAGTTAGATTACAATAAGCTGGGTTGTGAATGCTGTGTAGCAGACAGCGTAACTCTGCTAAAATTGAGGCTTTTAGCATTTCCTTCAAAAAGGGGCAGATTGGATAAGTGTTTAAAGTTATGGAAACATGTATCAAAAGGAAGGGCTAAGGCTCAAAAGGCAGCAAATTTTGCTCCAGCTGTGTATAGATAAGCACACGAAGCATGAAAGTGACTCCTGGTTTTAAGAGTATGAGAAATGTAGCCCAGCTCAGGGAGTAGATTCAGCACTAAGATTTCAGTTGCTTTTAGGAGCTGTCATGTCTTTGTAGCCTGTTTCAGCTCAGAGTGGTTATATTTTCCAGGGAATCGTTGTTCAAGAGCTGCTGCAGATATTAATAAAAATTTTCTTTGGGCCAATCTAAACCACTTGCCTTATATCTGCTGCTCTTTTGACCTGATCCTGACCCCTCCACTGACTACTTATATCCATTAAAAGGTTTCATGAAGTCTTCAAAACGCTTGCTGAAAGTGATGAGGGGAAACTCCACGTTCTGAGGGTTGTGTATGAGGTCTGGAAGAATCATCCACAGGTAAAAGGTTGCAATGTCAAGTATCTTTGTGAATTTCAACTCAGAGGTCATATGTAATAAAAACCATTACAGTTGGCTTTATATCATTTAAAATAACTTTACTATTGTTATCTTATTTGAAAGAGTAACTATTTACTCTTTCACTAGTGCACAAAATGGAGGCTGGACATAAAGTATATACTATCAGTGAGGCCACTTCTTCCCCAGAGTCCATTGTGGGAAGACAAAGGCTGTCTTTCTGACTCAGATTCACACTATGCTGTTTGATGTACGATAACATTTTCTAAAATCATGGTTTAGTGTAAATAGTGTAGATGTGTAAATTGAAAGAAGATGTAGATCTCATCTCCAAAGTAGGCCATATTCTTAGAAATGTGGACACCTGTCCGGGTGTTAGGGTTTGTTTTGGATTGGTGGTTGTTGTTTTGTTGGGTTGGGTTTTTTTAAAGTGCTATATGTGCCTTTCAATAGCTGTATATGCTAAAGCCATGCAGTTCTTTCACGTAGCTCATGTTGGAGTCACTGTTGTGTGTAGGCAGAGTGAGTAGAGATGCAGTTAGGGGCTGTTCAGAACAGATCGGCTGGACAGTGCCGTGATTATGTTCATTCTTGTGCCAGAGGAAATGACACTGTAAAAGAGCTTTGAAAAATGCCTCAGTTGTGTAAGCTGTTCAGTTTCTTCACAGCAGTTGTTTTCTCCCTCAGCTGTCATTCTTCTATAAATAGAAAGTGATAAGGAACTCAAGCTGAATTTGCCTGCATTAATTATTTAATGTATTCCTTACTGGTATGTTTGTGTTGCACTTTATTGGGCTTGAAAATGAACTGCACCTCACAGCTGAATAGGCCAGACTTTCAGAAGTGATTCCATTAAGACAAGGGGTAATCCTTGCATCTGCTACTGGACCCATGGTCCACTCCTTAGGTGAAAAACAGCACCTAGAAGATAGTTATGCAAGATGTTACCTCTCTTTTAAGTACAGTAAAAACATGAAAAAAAGTAGAACTTTTTTAATATATTAAACTTTCCATACAAATTACTGACCTTGAAAATGTGACAATTACAGTCTGACCTACTTTTTACTGCCATTTAGCTGGATCAGAAGAAATTACATTACTGCAGTCTAGAATCTGTATCCTCTTCTGCTTTGTGCCTTATTATTGCAGCATAACCAAACTGAAATGGTGGTTTCAGACCCAGACTTAAGTCATGTTAGATTTTTATGAGTAAATCAAAATCACTCTAGTGCAAAGCTTACAAAGGTCTGCTATTCTACTTGATCATCAAATTTAAATCTTCCTCTCTTGTATTTATTACAGTTCAGTCTTTTGCTTTTGATCAGGCACATTTTTTTTTCTTCTTTTCCTGAGTCCACAACCTCCCTGGCACACAGAAGAAATGGTGCCTGAACATCAGGACACTTGTCCAGAGTCTGTTTTCATGCTGCTCACCCTACTCCCATGTGTATGGGAACATCCTTAGATTTGGGTCAGACTACACGCAGTATTTGCAAGGCATGTACTGCTAATGGCACTACCTGCAGATAGTAATTAGCACTAAGAATCAGCAGTTCATGGACCACATATAAGCAAGGTTGTAGTGGTGACTTCATAAAAAGAAACTTTAACATTAAAATGAAATGTTTTCTCAAAATCCTAGGTCTGTTTTTTTGGAAGGTCAGGCTAAGTAATTAGAAATTCATCCTGGTGATACAGGAGAGACCTGGAAGTTGAGTGCTGAGTCTTTGGTATGATTCATTCAGTTATTTTAATTCTCCTTCCTTAAAAGGAGCTTTCTTGCACTTCCTTATTTGACAATGGGTGGTTGCAAGGATAAATACAGTGCAGGCTGCAGTTCTTAAATACTGTGGCATTCAATCACATGAGTAACTAAGATAAGCCTATTTTCTGAACAGCTTGCAACTGCTGTAGTCAGTAGCTCCTCTCTGCAGTTGCCTGCTAGATTGCCTGCAACCCCCTCCTGAATCCAGAATCATGGTAGTGCCTGCAGTAAGCAAGCACTTCCACTGACTACACAGTGCTGGTGGCTCTGTCTTGAACCACTAGGTCCTGTAGAGGAGAGCTTACTGTCACTGTGGTGGTTCAAGGAGAATAGGCTAACTGTAGCTCTTTCACTGAGGTCGTCTGACAGATATATATGCCCTGGTTTGAGTCATTTGGTGTCAAAATCTATGGCTTGTGTCTCTAAGGCCTCACTTCCCACTACAATGTTTTGTGTTTGCTTTTCTATGGAAGTATGCATTTTAACAAAGAATGATAGATGAGTTTCACAAGAAGTGGGAAAATTTGTTAAACAAAATCAGAATGCTTTTTGTAATTGATACAAATCATCTAATTCAAGCAGGTTTAGACTACACAGTTTTTGAAATTACTCAGTCATATCACTAATGTAGAGTTGCATCAAACCACTTCTGCTCCTGTCTGAGGCTGGAATAATTTGAACAGATTGTGTGTGCAATGTCTTTCACAAAATACAGATGATTGCTGTGCTTGTGGACAAGATGATTCGGACACAAATTGTTGACTGCGCTGCAGTAGCAAACTGGATCTTCTCCTCAGAGCTTGCACATGATTTTACTAGGTAACAAGAATTTGTCATGGGTTGTCATTTGACTCCGAATTACTATTTTAAGTGACTGGTACAGAGTTTAGTCTATGAAAACTGAGTAGTGGAAGGAAAAAGATACAGTGAGTTTTTGCTCCTTCTACAAAATAAGCATTTTTCTTTTCAAGTTGGGTGTGAATGTTCATGTGACAGTGCAAGAATGTTGCTTGCATGTTATTTTGCAAGTAGTTTCCAAGCTTGCCAAAGCAGAACACTGCAGCTATATCTGGGCAAAGCATGCTGCTCTCTTCTATATAGCTGTCCTGGTCGTTGGATGAGGTGTGAAACCTGGGCAGCCACTGATCCATGGCTTATTGAGAATTGAAGTGTTGGGTCTGAGAAGTCAATTTCAAGTTGGTAGTCTTGCAGTACCTGTATGATATACAATGCTAGTTTGGAAATTTACTGAGAGAAGGAAAAAAAAAAATGTAGTGTTAAGCTTTCTTACATTATGCTTTCCTATATACTGATTACTTGCTTGCTCTAGTAGATACCTAGATTATATTATTTTTCTTTTTAATTCCCTCAGATACATTTTTCTGTAAGAAACTACACTTAGTTTTCTGTTTTGGGGTAGTGTGTAGTGTTTTGAGCTTTGTGTCCTTCCTAGGTTTTATATCTGGGAGATCTTACATTCCACAATCCGTAAAATGAATAAGCATGTTCTGAAAATTCACAAAGAACTGGAGGAGACTAAGGCAAGACTGGCCAGGCAGCACAAAAGAGTGAGTAATCTGTTTGTAATTTTAATTACTTGAAGCAAAGTTACATGAACCTGTGTGCTGTCCGACTGGTGCTTGATGCTTTTGGGAAGGACTGAATAAATGTGTTTTCGGGAAGCATGTCTGCCGACGTGGTCATCTGTAGCACTAAGACATCAAAAACTGGATGCATGTTCTCAGTCCAGGTTTCTAATAGTATCTATAACCTGATAATTCAGCAGAAACTTTAAGGGAATTCATACATATTTCCTCCGTGCAAGGTCTCTCAAGTTTCTCTTCCAACACAAGCGCGTCTTCCACTTGCCTTCTAATCTGGATTCCAGTTACCTTATTAGATAAGAATAAGAAGAATTGCAAATCATTTATAGTAAGTTTTGTTAAAGAGTACTCTTGTGGCTTCCATGCAGAAGTGCACGGAAACAGCTATTTGCTATTGAAAAGTTGGCTGTTACCGTTCTTCTGATGGATGCTGCTGGATTCTGACCCTGGCATCTGACGCTTCTTCCTTCTTATTTTACTGAATAGCTTTGCATGATCTGAGATGCTGTTCACAAAAACTGATGGTCAAGCAGCTGCTGTTGTGCTCTGTTGTCCCATGTGGGACAGTAAAACGGAGAGAGAGTGTCTTCTGTGGCAGCTGCAAAAAACAGGGCCCAAGGAAGCTTGGTGTAACGCAATACTTAGTCATGACAGAATGAATATATAAATGTGATGAGAGTTGCAGTGGACAAGAGAGAATTTCCATGTTTGCATGTTGTTTGTGAGTACGTTTACCTGCCTAAACTCCTCAGCTAGCTCCAAAACTTTGGACAAAGTTTATGTTGGAATTTGGCACATGGTACAGAGCCGAGCTGATGGTTTTTGAAGAAACATGCACAAATGACTTTTCAAAAATTTTATGTTGAGAGATCACAAATACCTCATGGTGTGCCAGTGTTCGTTCATCCCAGCCACTTCATCTTGTTTTCTTCACTCCCAGGAACAGCCATCCTAAGTTGCTTGCATCCTCAATCTACATTGATCAGCAGTTAATAAATGCCTGTGATTATTGAAGATCCAGATGCAGTCATTGATTTTACTGTGAGGCAAAGAGCTTCTCTGGCATCTCTAAACAAATATACCAGTGTTTTCATTTCTGTACTTGTCTCTTACTGCAGCTCTTGATTACTGAGTACTTTAAATGAGTATTGTGCCAGGAAGAAACATTTGTATGCAACAGTGAGTGGTTCTGCAGGCTGTTGCTCTGCTGCATGACCATTCCTTTCAGAGGAAGTAAGCTGTCAAGTTTTGATGTCCCCAACATGAAGTGGATGGCCTTACTATGGAATGAGTCCAAGGCTACATGCTTTGTCTTAAGTCTATTGATCCTTTAGTATTTTGAGTTCAGGAAAAAGCAAGTTCCTATAAACAAAATAAAATTAAATTCTCATTTTTTATCCATGGTAAGTTGGTTTTATTTTTTGCACTGATTCAGACCTGTAACTGTCTTCTGATTGGAATCTTCATTTGCTGTGCAGTAAGTGACTTAACAGGTGGCCTTGTATTTGTCACAACTTGCACATACTCCTTTTACGAATATTTTAAGTTTTGAGCTGTTAATTCATGGGTATTTCAGCCCAGAAACAGTCCTGAGAGACTGATGGAATGACTGTATTTAGAAGTACCAGAACCCATCAGGTTCTGCCTTTCCTCCTGTGTCCCTTGTAGCCTTTTGTAAGGCTTCAATACCTGAGTCCTCGAGTCTGTTACTTAAGTGTGTTTTGTGGGTTGGTTGTTTGGGTTTCTTTGTTGTTGCTGTTTTGGTTTGAGTCTGAGACAGTGAAAACATGCCATGTTCCTAATTAGTTGTTTGGTTCCCATGCTGACCCTTTTGATCATGAATATAAGGACTCTCCATTTTATCACCACAGGCCACAGTCTCTAGTCTTTCTTCTGTGCTAACCATCTGGATTCATCTGAGGTCTTGTACAGATCGATTTTTTTTTTTTTGGTTTGTAACCCAGAGATCTCAGAACATTTCATGGAACAAATTACCTGCGCTGCTGCAGTAGACACAGTTTTTAAAATTTATGCCAGATATTTTTTTAAAAGCTGTTCATTATCTAGTAACAAGTCAGCAAGGATATTACATTTTACTGGGTTTCCACTAAATAAAGACTGGTAAATATTTAAACTCACCCTGGTTGCTCTGAATTTTTAAATTTTTTGTTATTTTCTCAGGGCATTTTTACCTCCAAATTTCTCTTCTGAATTATATTTAGAATAAATGTTTTTCAAAATACAATACTTAGCAAGCTGCAGAGTAGCTTCAGTTACTGCTCGTTGCTTGCTCTGCAGACCTTTTCAGACATGGAACTGGAGGGCATTGACAGTATCCACAGGTATCCATGTTGCTAGTTAGTCTTGTGTTGACACTTACAGCGAGACAGTGATGATGATGATGATGATGACGACCGAAGCAGTGATCGGGAGGATGGACCACTAGAAGAGCAGATAGAGCGCTTGCAGGAAAAAGTAGAGTCGGCCCAGAGCGAGCAGAAGAATCTCTTCCTTGTTATATTCCAGGTAATGGTAGGCAAAGGGTCTTCTCACTTGAAGGTTTTACAGTTACTGGGTTTATAATCTTTGTGTCCCTTGTATCTCAGGCATCTTGGAATAAGAATATGGGAAGGGGTTGATGGGTTTACTGGGGTTGATGGGTTTACTATGGGTTGGAGTCAGATCTTGCTCAGGATCTGAACTGTTCAAGTACTTGGGAACAGCAGAGTTCATTCCACTAGCATAGAGTGTCCTGAACAACAAGAAGGTAACTGGATTTTGGTTGCTTACTAGATTCAGATTTTGCAAAGGGAAATAATTATTCTCACATTGCTTTTCAGAGCTTCTGTCCCCTAGATCCTCTTACCTGAGGTTAGGATTTGATGAGACTGAGTAGCTGTATTTTTTTCCCCCTCTCCTGCAGCGTTTCATTATGTTGTTAACCGAGCACTTGGTGCGCTGTGAGACTGGTGGAATTGACGTATTTACACCTTGGTACAAGAGCTGCATAGAGAGGTTGCAGCAGATCTTCCTGCAGGTAAGTCTCATTCATTTCTGTTTGGAAGGCTGCGGGCAGGGAGGAGCATGCTGG
>VWZY01003513.1:331-17223 GCA_013399075.1 Chloroceryle aenea
GCTTGGGGTTGCATTCCCCCCCTTCCATTTCTGCAAACCCCCCTCAGATACAGTTACAGAATAGGTATGAGGTTCTGGAGGTAGAGAGGCAAGCTAATGTCACAGATGACAGTCTGTCTGGGTTGGAGGAGAGGCCCAAGGCAAGACAGCTTACTTGTATGACAACCTCTTCTATTAAGAAAACAAGAAGAGTAGTTGTCATTGGTGATTCTCTCTTGAGAGGAATGGAGGGCCCTATCTGCCGACCAGAACCAACCCATAGGGAAGTATGCTGTCTCCCTGGGGCCCAGGTAAGAGACTTTACAAAGAAGATCGCTAACTTGGTAGGCCCCTCTGATTACTACCCATTACTGATCTCTCAGGTGGGTAGTGAGAAAATCACCACACAAAGTCTGAGGGGAATCAAGAATGAATTTAGAGCACTGGGGAGACTAATCTGGAACTTGAGAACCCAAGTAATCTTCTTGTCCATCCTGCCAGGCACACAAAATGATGAGAGAAGAAACTGGAGAATCTCAGAGATTAATACCTCACTCCAGGGTTGGTGCCACCAACAGAACTTTGGGTTCTTTGACCATGGCTCGGTATACATGATGCCAAGCCTGCTGGCAGGAGATGGGGTACACCTATCTAAGCTCAGGAAAAGATTCTTCTCACAGGATTTAGTGGTCCTCATTGAGAGGGCTTTAAACTAGAAATGAAGGGGGAGGGGGACAAACCCAGGACTGGTAAAGATAAGACTTGGGGGTGTTGGAGGCAATATCTGTGCCTCGGATCAAGTGCATGTATGCCAATGCCCATAGCATGGGCAATAAGCAGGAGTTCGAAGCTATTGTGCATCAGGGAAACCATGATATATTTGCCATCACGGAAATGTGGTGGGATGACTTGCATGATTTGGGTGCCACAATGGATGGCTACAGGCTCTTTAGAAGGGATAGACAAGGAAAGAGAGGTGGAGGCGTAGCATTATATGTTAAGGAGTGTTTTAACTGTCTTGAATTCAATGTTAGACACACTAAGTGGAAAGTCTATGGATAAGGATGAAGGGGAAGGCCAATGAGGCTGATATCCTGGTGAGATTCTGCTACAGACCACCTGACCAGGATAAAGACACTGATGAGATAATCTTTCAAAACTTGGAGATGTCTCATGTTTGTTAGCCCTCGTTCTCTCTACTGTCAGTAGAGAGACTGATCCATTCATTCTTCCTGGTTGGGTGACTTACAGAAGACACCCACTACAATGTCACCCATACTGGCTTGCTCTTTAATCCTTATCCATACATAAGGTTTCATTTGGCTCATCATCCATCCCTTGACAGAGGTCCATGCTTTTCTCTTACATAAAATGGCAAATTATTCTTCTGTTCTTTCCAGCTAGTTCTTCCCAAAAACACCCGTATCCCCACATTGTATGCTCCAGTCAAGGGAGCTATTCCATCATGTCTCTCTGATCCCAACAATATAGCACTGCAGTAGCACACGGAACTCTAAGGCCTGATATTCATTTGCCATGCTGTGTGCTTTTGTGGATATACATTTCAGAAAGTCACCCCAACCTGTTGATCTCCAAGAGAATGTTTTTATTTTTTCCACCGTAGTGGCTTTTGGGCACTTCATTGCTTACATGCAAATGCTGCAGCTGACCACTCTTAAACCCTTTCACACCATTCTAGACCCTTTGCTCATCAGTCCTGTCCACTACTTCCTAACAGGATTGCTAGTAACTCTCCCTCCTCCATCATTCCTAGATTAAGGCCCTCCTTACCTTAAAAAGTTAAACTGTCTTCAAATACTTTATCCCAATATACTGTGTTGTGTGAAAAAATAGAAAACAGTCATCAAAACCAGGGTAGGTCTACATATTACTGAAATTAATTACTGAGATAGTGGTGAGCTGTAGCTATATTAGTAGAGCGGCTCCAAGAAAAGAAAGTAAATTGAAAATATTTTCATAAAGACTTTATTGTTTATATGGCTGTTGATTTACCTTAAAGCAAATCATTTATAATAAAAGCAGATTTTACAACTTGAAGTAGAAGAACATAAAATTAATCTCCACCAATCAGAACTAGGATTTATTGTGCACAATTTCAGGATTTATAAAATCTTATATGTATAACAGTATTTTCTTATATATATATCTATATCTTCTTTCTCTACGTTTACTTTCCTTAAAGATCTGGTTTGTTTCCAGATGCTATGCAAGTATTTCATAACAGTTCATTTAAAACTCGGATATTTATATAACACTTTAAAATATCTGAAATATTCTTTATAGAACTTAAGTACATATTTTTCAATCTTGAAAGTAGGGAATACATAAGAAAAAAATGCTCATATTTGTGCTTATTAAATCTGGATAGTCTTTGAAGAATGGTCACAAACAATTGAGAAAGAAGTCATCAAATTGAAGATAAAGGTGATTTACAGATCAATATATTTGTTTTTTACCACAACACCGAGCCTATTAAAAAACAGAGGCTTTCAAAATCTCACTTCCTTAATCCCATTACCTAAAAGACAAGAACAATGAATTAAACCTTGCTAGGATGTGTAAAAATATTTTATTAAATAAAGAAATTACTTCTAGGCCAAAAAAGCCCCAGTGAAATAGATTTACATTCAGTTATTTGCTTGAAGCTTTCCTTCGCCCTCAAAGGGGAAAAGAGAGAAAACAGGACTTCAACATTTGTCTACACAAATATTAAAATTTACCTTCCCAAGTAATAAATTAGCTTTGTTTTACAGATTTTATAAATAAAAGAAGCACTAATTTTTATTTTTTTTTGTCTTCTAGACAAAAGGGTTAATCTACTAGTCCCTGAGATTTTATTTGTCCGCCAAAACAGAAATATAACAAAAATTGCACAATATGATTAAAACCTATTATGTTTCCAGGTTTTTCTTTACACAGCCCCAATAAAAGCATCATTCACTTTATGAATCTTTCTTATAATCCTCTTTCTTCTCCAATATACCTATGTAGCTTTCTACATTTTAAACTAATACATATGTGAATCAGTTATCTTTTTTTTTAATATTCCAGTAATGCTTGTTTTTAATAAGATATATTATATTGAGGATCATAAATGCTGTTTGATGTTATTTTATTCCCAACTATATAACTAACAGCATGCGGTACAGTTCATGGCAGAATGTGTACTTGTCATGTGAATATTTCATGGCCTAAAAAAATATTTTTTATATTTATTCAGACAAAATTAATCACATATTTTAGCCATAACTAAGTACATTTATTACTGCCTAAGTTACCTGATCTGGGGCTAAGGGTTACTGTATAGTAGGTTTGGCACTAACATACAAAACCCAAACTGATTCCTAAAAACATAATTGTTTCATACAAAATATTTTCAGTCCATGTGAATGTTTGTACACAACAGAAAGGGAAAGTCATAGTATTGTCAACATCATGTATAATTGCCTTTCATGTATGAAGGACATTCAGCCCACACTGACAACATACTTCAGATATGAAAATCTGTTATTACAGTAGCAGATGATATTTATTCAATTATCAGATATGCCAAGGATTTGCTCTAGAATTAAGACTACAATATGAAATCTTTCCTTGATACAGTCAGAATGCTTCCTTATTTTAGAACATCTTGAAATATAAAAGCAGGCTTAGATACATAAAAACACAACCCCAAAAATGTTTGTGTAGGCTTAAAGGAACTGTAGCATTTTGATTGACTTCAGAACTAGTTTTAAAATAAAATAAAAATATATTGTGTATATATGGAATATATTTCTATATTGTGGTACCAACATAGCCATTGTTTCCCTGATTCCTGAATGGCTGAATGCTGGTCATGTCTGTTACTTCTATCCTTTTATCTTTCACTCTTTCTAGGAGTCAATCAGATCTGTTTTACACCTTTCCGTTTATATTCTGAATGCTTTCCACCGTTAAAATTTCCACAATTGCTGTGCTGTGGAATCAATGTTATCAATGTAGCTGTATTACTTAAAAGGTTACTGTCAATAAAGCATAAGGAAGAATTATTGTGGGCATTGTCAAAGTGCACACAAATAATTTATCTTTTCTAATTTCCTCTGTCAAGCATCAGTCTCAGAAATGTGCTTGGCAAAGATACGGGCCAATTTTGGAATACCTCTGATACTGAAAAGTGTATTCTTTCCTTCAGACTAGTTTAGCAGAAAAATATTTTACTGATCCAAATTCTGCCATTCCTGGCCATTACCTGGCCACAACATAAAGGTGTATTATTAATAAAATAAGTTAATGTATATTCTATCTTCTCTTATTCTGAGCTGTATTTTAATAATAAAATGACATTAATATACTCAAAAATGTAAATCATAGAATGGCAAGGTCTGGAAGGAACCTCAAAAGATCATCTAGTCCAACCCCCCTGCCAGAGCAGGTTCTTCTACAATAGGTCACACAGTAATGCATCCAGGCAGGTCTTGAAGCTCTCCAGAGAGGGAGACTCCACAATCCCCCTTGGCAACCTGTTCCAGTGTTCCATCACCCTAACTGTGAAAAAAATTCTCCTTATGTTTCTGTGAAATCTCCTATGCCTCAGCTTCCACCCATTACCCCTTGTCCTATCATCAGGAGTCACTGAGAAGAGCCTGGCTCCATTGTTCTAGCACTCACCCTTTATATATTTATAAACATTGATCAAATCACCTCTCAGTCATCTTTTCTCCAAGCTAAAGAGCCCCAGCTCCCTCAGTCTTTCCTCATAAGAGAGCTGTTCCACTCCCTTAATCATCTTTGTGGTCCTGTGCTGGACTCTCTCAAGCAGTTCTACAAATATATGTATTATATTAATTATTCAATTTCATGTCCAGACCCTTACATATGAAATTATAACATATATTCTGTTGTCATATATATGTAACACATAAAAATGAGCATGTGCAGATTAATGCACAAATTAATTCAAAATTATAAGACCTCCTAATATTGTTAAAAGTGGTGCTGCTTGAGATACCTTTAAAATCAGCTATGTCTTAGTTTAAAAGGCCAGAATTTCAGAGTATTAAAAAGTAAAGTAAAAATTAACCATCTGAAGTTAAGTCTTTGGGAACAATTTAGAAACGTCTATTGTCATGGCTGAAGGGAAAAGTAACAGGGAGAAAGAAAAGCGTCTCTTTCAGAGTTTATAGCACTGACTGAGGATGTGCAATAACCACATTAGAACTTCTCCTTTGTTTTATTCAAAGTGATAAATGTTGTGACATGTAGTCCAGAATGTATGCCATGACTCTTATTTCTCCCTAGTATATTGAATTTCCGTTGCAATCCCTAGCAGATTATCCTTGCCAAAATGGATCAGCCCCTCTAGGTTACTTCTGATATATGAAAACAACTGACTCTATGTTTCTTTCTTCAGAATAAAATACAGAATTCAACAGGTCAAGATGATCAATTATCTCACAGATACAATAAAAACTCTAAATCAATTGTCTCTGAAGGTAAAAGTTTTCAGACTCTATCCTGTTCTCGTCTGTGGTACCTATATGGGAGGAATACACATCATTTAACCTGGGTGTTATGAACAGCTGTTCTGAGAAATAAAATATTCCAAACAATTCTGCTAATACACTACAATGAAAAATATTACCTCTTAACAGAAAAATAATGAATAAAATAATCTTGTACATAAACATGATGACAACCATGTATTTTTCTGCATTCACTGTTTTACTGTTTAACACGTGATTTTATTCATTCCTGTCCCAAAGCACCCACAGGTTTCTGGATTTCTTTTGTGAAAACAGCATGGAAAGTTGGGAAGACTTTCCACTGCCCCATACAGAGGAAAGGAAAAGAAAAAAAAAAAAGAAAAGAAAAAAAAAAAAGAAAAGAAAAAAAAAAAAGAAAAGAAAAAAAAAAAAGAAAAGAAAAAAAAAAAAGAAAAGAAAAAAAAAAAAGAAAAAAAAAGACAGCACTGTTATTTCCCCTCCCCCTCCTTTTTTTTTAAAAAAAATATGAATCCCACTCAATCTTCTCTTATCAATAATCTTGATTTACTGAATTTAGAGTTGGAGCAAAAATACTTCTTACTTTCAAATGTAAACAGTTCTATTTTCACTGTTTTCAGTCCCCCACTGATATAGCATGGTCATATATTTATTTCGCAGCCGATTCTGCAGATGCTTGCAATTTGTGTCTATTTAGTATGAAACCTGATGAGGTGTCTGTTTTGCTATGGCTCTGTTTAACCCATCACTCTTACGTTCAAATTAACTGATAGTATATGAAGAGAGATTAAACCATGATAGCACAACTCCCTGGTTAAAAATAGTTTAATATTATTTATGAACTTAGAGGTTAACAATTTAACTTTGCAAGTATCACTCTCTGTAAGACACGTCAGGAAGATCAGTCTCTTAATAAACATAAAGAGAATAGATAACGATTTTATTAATAATTGTGTTAATTAAATGTGTATTATCATATATTTCCTTGAGAAAAAAACATTGTGAATACTCTGCAGCTATTCTCTTTCTCTCTCCCAGTCTAGCTCTCTCCTTTTAGCTACACTAAATGAATAACTTCCAGAAAATAACATCTCCCAAATACAGGTTTCCATCTATGTATACAGAGATTGCGCTTTGCACAATTGCACTTAGGTGACCAGCATCTTAATACAGAGCTCAACAGTGGTATTTGACTCACCACAAGGTATGGGAAAAAAAACAAACAAACCACGAAACAAGAAGTGCAAAATGTCAATAAAAATATGTAATTTGGTAAATAAAGGCATAAATATTATTAATGCCAATGTAAGTCTTTGATGAGTCAAGTCACAATAGTTAATGGCAACTTCAAAAATGAGGACTTAGCCCCACAGATGTCATCAGAAGGAATACAGGTATCATTGTGTCCATTTAAAAAATTACAGAGAAATTAAGGAGTTGTCCATTACTAAATAAGAAACAGGTGTAGCCAAATTGAGAAATGTGTGGAGAACCTTACGTATAAAGTCATCCTCTGCAATACATCTAAGGCTTTTGACACTTGTCTTCCATGAGACCCTCATAGAGAAACTGATGAAGTTTCTCTGATGGACTGTATGAACAGGTAGCAAGGCCAATTGAAAATTAGCTGAGTGGCTGGATAAAGAGGGTGGTGATCAGTCACAAGACATCTAGTTGGTGGCCAGTAACTACCCTGTCCTGCCAGTAACTGTCACCAAGGGGTCAATGCTACATCTCATATTGTTCAATGTCTTCATTAATGATCTGGATATGGGGTGGAGTGTACCTGCATCAGTAACTTCCCAAACTGGGAGCAGCAGCTGATACACTAGAAGATATTGATGCCATCCAGTGAGACCTTGACAGGCTAGAGAAATGGGCTGTCAGAAAACTCATGAAAGCCAATTTCAACAAGGGGATGTACCAAGTCCTGTGCCTGGAAAGGAACAACCCTATGCACCAGCATATGATGGGAACTGACCAGTTGGAAATCAGGTTTGCAGAAGAAAACCTGGTGGTCCTAGTGGTCACCAAGTTCACCATGTGCCAGTAATACGTTCTTGCCACAATGAAAGCTAACAGTAGCCTGGAGTGCAAAATACTTTAAGAGGAGTGTTGCCAGCAGTTCAAGGAAAAGGATCCTTCACTCCTAAGCAGTGGTGAAGACACATCTGGAGTACTGTGTCCAGTTCTGAGTTCCCCAGGAAAAGAAAGATATGGACATACTAGAGAGAATGAGAGCAAAAAATCAAAGAAGATTAAGGGACCTCTCCTATGAGGAAAGGCTTAGAAAACTGTGACTGTTTAAGATGGGGAAGAGAAAGCTCAAGAGTGGACTTTTTTAACTGTCTGAATATCTCAAGGGTGTAAAGAATACAGAGTAACAGGATAGCAGGCAATGAAAAAATCTAAAATTGTAAGCAGAAAATAATATGCTAGTGACCTTCATCTGATGAAGTGTTTACATTTGATCTAAACTTGAAATTGCAGTAGTTAGATTTTGCAGCTTATTTTGGTTAAAAAAACAATAATGTAACAAAATTGAAGATCATTTTGGTTTATTACTACCCTCCACTGAATCATCAATACTTTAATGTCCTATTGTAAAAATCAATGACCGTAGCACCTCTTTAGTCTTCATAACATTTTTATGCTTATTCTTAAAGTACATGGCAAAACAAACGAACAAAAAAAAAAAAAGGAAAAAAATTTCTTTGTAAGGCAAAAATTTATTTTGCCTTTGGAAGATATATGTGACCTACATTAATTTATAGTATGTCACCTTTTGGAGTATGAATGATCTATGAAAAAGATTGTGGGGTGGTTCATCAGAAGTGAATTCCATGTCTTTATGCTATACATAAAAAAAGGCTTCCACACTGTATAGTGACACATACTTCAGATATCTTTTTTGTTATTTTATGTGATTTATACTGAAAGCAAACATCCAAAATATTCTTCTGTCTAATAATAAGGTCATATCTGACCTGTTCTATGTTTACAGAGTAAAAAAGAAATGCTAAACCAGTTTGCACTTTCTTTTATGCTTCTGGCCACAGCTCATAATACAAACAGAGAATAATCTGAGAGACCTATGAAGAAAAAAAGTTATCTGAAAACACCAGTGTACACCGTCCTCTATTGTACTGAGACACTGATCTACTTAGTTGCCTGCACACTGAGAAACTGCTTTACAAGATTGTAATTTAAAATAGTGTTTACTGGGAGGGTTTTTTCATAACCTTTTGACATTTCACATTTTTTTACAAGCTGCAGCATAAATTTTTGCTTACCATTCCCCTTTATTTCCAATGCATTATTAATGGCAGAATATTGCAAACTGCTCTGTCCCTGTAGCAGAAACAAAACCCACCGTGGCTTCGTAAGTAAAGAAATCAATATTTATTCTCTAAAAATAAAATGCAATGACTCTGATTATTTAAAATTCTCACATAACATGATGTATTTTTCTTTAAGTAATTCTTGCCACTATGAATGACAGTTGATTGTTCCTTTATATAAAATAAAGACAATATTTTAGTGACTAAGAAATTACAGGAAAGACGTTAACTACAGATGGGTTTGCAAGAAAATGCACTAACCTAAAGTGGAATATTCACAAAGGATTTGTTTATGTATGTATTTGCATTTCTTGATGCCTTAATAGTAACTTCAATGGAAAGCTTCCAAAGGATTAATTGCTTGGTTTTGCACAAGTTCTTTATCATCATTAACAGGCTTGTTTGAAAAATTTTTTTTTCATGGTGTAATGTATCGTTTACTGAAATTCTCTTTCTGGCAATCTGACAAAGGGAGTATATGAGATGTTATGCTGTCTAATTACATGGCTTGATTTTAGCAATCATTTCCAATTTGTTGGTCTCAAGACACAGGAAGATAGAGGAGTAGAATATTGTAGATCAAATCTTAGAACTCTTCCCACCAGAGCTATATATAAGATAGAATAAAACTGTTGTGAGAACGTATTTAGTACAAAACTTGTGCTGAAAATAATTAAGTCATTGGAGAGATTTCTAGGTTGCCTGGAGTGGAGAGGAAATCATTAAAGAAACAAACAACAATACAAGGTTTGCTTTGAATAATAAGTTAAATATCATAATTTCTAATATATTAAAAACTGATATTGAGTGCAATTGGTCAGAACTGGTCACAAGTAGTTCATTATATTTAGATTATTTTACAGAGTACTTTTCTTACCAGTGTTTATAAGGGTGAGTAGTAGTAATAGATTAACTGCAAGATAGGTAGGGACAGAAATTAGTATGCAAAGCAGAATCAATATACTGATTTTTTTCTCATAAAACATGAATACTAATACTTTTCCATATGGTGAAAATATTAACTTCATACATTAAATCAATGTCTGCCATTTTAATCAATTTATCATGTAATTTATTAAAATTGCTACCATTTTTAATCTTTTTTTTGACTATGTTATAACAAAAAAAAAAAAGACTAATTTTTAGTTTAATGTGCTTTAGTTTAATGTGCTTTTCTATCTTTAGTAGAGATACTAAAGATACTAGTAAGTAGACTACTAAGTAGACTTCTCACTACATTTTTTTCTACAGTGAAGACATTAACCAATTTAGTAAAAATAAATAAAACATGAAATTGAAACATCAGTTGCATTATTCTCACTTCAGGTTTTTTAAATCTGAGAAAAAAAAAATGCTTAGCTATTTTCATCCAAAAAATTATAATTTAAATAGAAACTCATGAAAAGTTTTCATTAAAAAGCAGAAGACTAGGTTTCCTCTGTATTGGATTATTAAGATTTTATTTCTAAGCCTCAGAAACTAGTACTGTAGGTAAGGTATTATGACCTATTAAGTCATGTTCTCAATCTTGTAAGTACTTCTGTTCACTCAGATCATGTCCACACACTTTATGTTAGCCCAGCTTTTTTTCCAGAAGCCTGCTTCTGATTAATCCCTTCAGTTTGCCCAAGTGTGTTTATCATAATTTTTCAAATTCTTGTCTTTACTTGAATCATGGCTGTTCTTGTTAAAAGGAAAAGTGGGGAGTTTTGATATCTGAAAGCAAGCTATGAGGAGACACAAGGCATTAATATAATAGGAAAAAATGTCTACACATTTATAAAAATATGGGAAAATTCTTTAGAGAAATTGAATTCTCAAGAAACTTTCCAAAATTAACACTGAATGCAGCATTTTTACTGAGTTTAACAATACAGAAGCTACATAGTATCAAAATGATGTCTATAGTAGGTCAAATGCTCAGTCTCTCCTCTTTACAATACGGGTGGATACTGAGATTATAAGACATTGTAGTTATGCAGTGGTACTTATGTAGATTTCAGATACTGCATCACAGAATTATTTGGGTTAAAAAAGAACTTCAGAGATCATCTGGTTCAGCCCACCTGCCATGGGCAGGACATATTCCACTAGATCAGGTTTGATAACCACTCATCACAAAAATTTTCTTCCTTATGTTCAAACTAGGCCTATTCTTTTTCAGTTTAAAACTGTTGTCCCGTGTTCCATCACTACAGGCATTGGTAAAAGGTGTCTCTCCTTTTTTATTCAAAGTACATTTTATATGTACTTTTATATGTTCTCAATCCATTGATCCTCCTGTCTCTACCGATGTTGGGGGAGTGCCCTGACCNTGTCTTTACTTGAATCATGGCTGTTCTTGTTAAAAGGAAAAGTGGGGAGTTTTGATATCTGAAAGCAAGCTATGAGGAGACACAAGGCATTAATATAATAGGAAAAAATGTCTACACATTTATAAAAATATGGGAAAATTCTTTAGAGAAATTGAATTCTCAAGAAACTTTCCAAAATTAACACTGAATGCAGCATTTTTACTGAGTTTAACAATACAGAAGCTACATAGTATCAAAATGATGTCTATAGTAGGTCAAATGCTCAGTCTCTCCTCTTTACAATACGGGTGGATACTGAGATTATAAGACATTGTAGTTATGCAGTGGTACTTATGTAGATTTCAGATACTGCATCACAGAATTATTTGGGTTAAAAAAGAACTTCAGAGATCATCTGGTTCAGCCCACCTGCCATGGGCAGGACATATTCCACTAGATCAGGTTTGATAACCACTCATCACAAAAATTTTCTTCCTTATGTTCAAACTAGGCCTATTCTTTTTCAGTTTAAAACTGTTGTCCCGTGTTCCATCACTACAGGCATTGGTAAAAGGTGTCTCTCCTTTTTTATTCAAAGTACATTTTATATGTACTTTTATATGTTCTCAATCCATTGATCCTCCTGTCTCTACCGATGTTGGGGGAGTGCCCTGACCCAGGTACAGGGTCTTGTAGTTGGCCTTGTTCAACTTGAGGCTTACATGGGCCCATTTCTCAGTCCTGTCAAGGTCCCTCAGGTTGACCTTCCTTCTTTCAAGTGTATCAACTGCACTACCCATCTTACTCTCATCTACAGACTTCCTGAGAGTGCACTGAATCCCCTTATCTATGTCATTGATGAAGAGATTGAATAGTATTGGTCTCAGGGTGTACCCTTGAGAGACACTGCTCTTTACTGGTTTCCACTTGGACATGGAGTCATTGACTGTAACTGTTTGGATGTTGCCATCCAGCCAATTTCTTATCCATCAAACAGACACCTCTCCAATTTAGAGGCAGGAATGTTGTGGGAGACCATACAGACTTTTCAAGAAGAACTTCAGGTAGATGACATCATTTACTCTTCCCTTGTCAGCTGACACTGTCACTCCATCCTAGGAGGCCACTAGATTAGTCAGGCATGATATATACCCTTTGTAAAAGCATGTTGGCTGTCTGTAACCACCTCTTCATCTTCCATATGCTTCATATGATAGAGCATAAGAGTTTATATCAATCATATTAAATTCTTGGCATTCACAACATGATAAAGGAGAGGAAATGTATGACAAAAAACCCACAAAGCCATCAAGTTTTTATGGATATTTTTGGTTACTTTGTAATTGGTGAATCCATCTTATGCCCTCTATTATTTCCCCAGTGAGAAAGTCTTTCTGCTATATATATATATTGCTATTTATATTTTTTTTCTAGATGAAATATGTTTTCTGCAAGATACCAATTTAATGACCCTAATACCTTTATATAAGTCTAGGCTGAAAATATTTTACACCTTAGAAGTCATTTTATGAATCTTTCTTATTGTTCACATTGTTCCATTTTTGAGGTTAAACACTAAAAACTTCAGGAGAGAGGGGAGGAGAGAGAGAGTGCATGGAGATATATATATACATATATTTTACTGGAAAGCTGGTGGATTTGAGATCCTGTTCATTCTCAACTCTGTCCGGCACACAGAACAGATCTAAATCAGGAGCTGCTTACTGTATTTTTGGCTGACTAAATCACCTGTGAAGTGGGTTTTTTTAGGTATAAATTCTTAATACACAATATTGCTCATGCACTACCATAGCTATTCTAACATTATGAACACATTAGTCAATGGTCCCAGAACCAGATTTTCAGTTTTGTCATGTACTTTTTCCATCAGATTTCCACCATTGTGTTTAAATAAAAGTATATTTGATCATGTTTTTTTTTATATTGGTTGGCATATGTCCAATTTAAAAGGGGCTTTTATGAAGATGGGGTTTATTGTTTTATCTAAAATTTTGGAATATGTTTTATTCTTTATTCTAATCAGCAATTTGTGTTGCTGCTTCATTCTTTTCAGATGGAGGCCACGTTTTCCACACATGTATCAAATTCCTAATCTAATTTATTAACTCATAAAGCATTTTAAAAAATTCTTTGAGACCCTGTCTTACCGTGTCTCCTTCTGATGCCCCATATGTCCTGCAAGTATTCCTGATAATACTTCTATATATAACTTGTTCTATAAACTGACATAAAAAATTCTTATTTGTCCACAGGATGTCTCTGCTTTAATCTTCTGGAAGTGTTTATTTTGGTTATACTTTGTTATTGCAAAAATAACTACTCTAATGTTTTCTCATGGAAAAATCCATACTGGAAGGTTAAGCCACTTGTTCAAACCATGTTTCAGTGATATTAATATAATTATTTATTTTGCTACTTTTCAGGCACCTAAAAGATAACATCTTCCAACCTCCCTATTACCCTTGTAATAATGTAAACTGTAGAGTATATCCCAATTATAAACTGTCCCTGGCAGAGAACTTTCCTCCTCTAACATCTTTGATACCTCCTCAAAAATCACATTAGGCATCTTCTGTAGGTATAGAGTGTATCATTCTTTCCACACTGATGAATATGTGTGAATTGTGTTAACTTTTNCATCACAAAATCTTTACATTACTTAAGTTTATCTGATGTATTCACTTGATGTATTTTGTAAGCAAGAACAACTAGGATGATAATTTTTTGACTTGTTCATAACTGTGTTTTTCAAAATCTTTGTGTCTTTTATTAAGAAAAAGAGGTTATTTTGGATTTAGGTTTAGTATTTTTCAAATGGTATATGAAGAAGATTGTTGAAATTTTATCATTCAAAAAAAGGTAAAAAACATTATATCTAGTTCTAATCCAAAATTAACTTTTATGTGTCCTTTTGTCTTCCAGAAGAAATTAGTGAAACATTTCTATTTCTATTCTCTTTCACTTTGACTCAATTGAATATTCATTTAAAGAATTCAGAGGATATATTTTTCTCTTCCTTTCCCTATATTGTCCTTTCCTTTCTCAAGTCTTTATTTTTTATTATTAAATTTGATGGTAAAGCAGAAAAAAAAAATTAATATCAGTGTATTAATAGTCAGTCCTTTCTCTAAAATATTAGCTTCAATGCCAGGCTAATTACAACTTTATTTTTTTTAAGGCATGTAGTTGGGAAAAATATACAGCCTATTATGACATGTGGCAGAATAAAGAAAGATCCATAGCTGTGTATACACAATTTACTTTTTCCAGGACAGTATATGCATTTATTTTCTATTATAATTAGATTGTAAATTTCAACAAGGTAGGTTCTTAGTCATAACTTATCTAATACATAGCACCATATAGTCTAATTTTGTCTGGAATGTCTTAAAATATCTACCATAATAGTAATAAGTATTGAAGACTTATAATTACTGCATTCCTTTTGTTGCTTGCATTTCCCTAACGTAAACCAGCCAGAGATATTACAATACATAATAATTTTCTTCCCCGTTCCTACTCCCTGAATGATTTAAATACTCAAATGGTTCATGTATACCTTCCTGTATGTGACATGGAGAGGACACACTGGAATAGAATTTTCCACGCTAGTCAGAAAACTCCTCTGAACGCAGGAACATGGCCCTCTGAAGTACCTTTACCACCATGATAGAATTTATGCATTTGCATTTTACCTAGCAGTTCTTATCTATGTAAAAAATGGCCTTCAGATGTGAGCAAATGTGAGCAACTGCTTATAAATGTTGTCAAGGGATGGGACCAGTCTCACCAGTAGTGCCCAGTGACAGGACAANCATGGAGATATATATATACATATATTTTACTGGAAAGCTGGTGGATTTGAGATCCTGTTCATTCTCAACTCTGTCCGGCACACAGAACAGATCTAAATCAGGAGCTGCTTACTGTATTTTTGGCTGACTAAATCACCTGTGAAGTGGGTTTTTTTAGGTATAAATTCTTAATACACAATATTGCTCATGCACTACCATAGCTATTCTAACATTATGAACACATTAGTCAATGGTCCCAGAACCAGATTTTCAGTTTTGTCATGTACTTTTTCCATCAGATTTCCACCATTGTGTTTAAATAAAAGTATATTTGATCATGTTTTTTTTTATATTGGTTGGCATATGTCCAATTTAAAAGGGGCTTTTATGAAGATGGGGTTTATTGTTTTATCTAAAATTTTGGAATATGTTTTATTCTTTATTCTAATCAGCAATTTGTGTTGCTGCTTCATTCTTTTCAGATGGAGGCCACGTTTTCCACACATGTATCAAATTCCTAATCTAATTTATTAACTCATAAAGCATTTTAAAAAATTCTTTGAGACCCTGTCTTACCGTGTCTCCTTCTGATGCCCCATATGTCCTGCAAGTATTCCTGATAATACTTCTATATATAACTTGTTCTATAAACTGACATAAAAAATTCTTATTTGTCCACAGGATGTCTCTGCTTTAATCTTCTGGAAGTGTTTATTTTGGTTATACTTTGTTATTGCAAAAATAACTACTCTAATGTTTTCTCATGGAAAAATCCATACTGGAAGGTTAAGCCACTTGTTCAAACCATGTTTCAGTGATATTAATATAATTATTTATTTTGCTACTTTTCAGGCACCTAAAAGATAACATCTTCCAACCTCCCTATTACCCTTGTAATAATGTAAACTGTAGAGTATATCCCAATTATAAACTGTCCCTGGCAGAGAACTTTCCTCCTCTAACATCTTTGATACCTCCTCAAAAATCACATTAGGCATCTTCTGTAGGTATAGAGTGTATCATTCTTTCCACACTGATGAATATGTGTGAATTGTGTTAACTTTTACGTGTGCGATTACAGATGTGCACACCTTCAAGAGAGGAACATTTTATTATTAAGCTGTAATTCACACCGAACTCAAGCTAAATTATGAAAACAGGCATTTAAGAGCACTTATGATATCAAAATATGTGATAAGCTCATATATTTATAAAAGGCATGAAAACATAGGAGGAAAAGCACTTCATTTATTTACACTTTACTTAACTCTGTAAATTCTCTTTATTCTTTTGAAGCCAACTAATTTATGATAAAAGCTTTTTTGACACACATCTCATCAGGGGTCCTGACTTTCTATGTGTCCCATGCCTCAGATGAAATCAGATACAATTTTCTCCTACAGGCAGAAGTCAGTTTTCACGGCTTGCCTTCTTTTTGGAGTTCCCTAAAAGGAGCATAGGACAGAATTTCATACTTTGCTGCCAACCTGGTGTATTTATTTTCTCCCACGGACATATTTGCTTCTAAATGATTTGGGAGGGAGAGCTTTATCAAGACCAATTTTTTTTGTAAGACCAAATTTTACTATGATAATTTCATATAATATTCAAATCTGCCTTATTCTTTTATCTGTATAATTTATATATCATTTTCTGAATAATATGTTAAATGTTTTCTAGTGAATAACAAATGTTTTCTAATGAATAAATGTTTTCTAATTACTCTTCCTTTACAACAAAAAAATAATAATTTTTTCTACTAAAGTTTAGACACTTTAGATCTTTTTGCAAGTTGTCAACATACATTATTGCATAAAGATATTGATCTCGATTTTAGTTACTACTTATCTTCCTCTTTCAATTTCTCTGAGGACTGACTGTTAAAAAGTAGTGTTTGATATGACATACTCTCAATTATTAGAGAAAAAAGAAAGCAAAGCATTTATTACAGAAATTCTT